>JACXGM010013001.1:0-23472 GCA_016801145.1 Umbra pygmaea
ATTGGATGAAACCCAGAAGACAGTTTCATGGTGTGTACAAGACAACTTCAGAAAGTAAATGTACGTAAAAAATGTTCTTGCCCATAACAAGTGATCAGCAATTACAGAGTAACAATCCAATGCAGCCAAACTTGCATCTGCCTTTGTCCAGGAGTAATTTCCTTCATGTTGGATGAGGAATTGTATCCTGGGTAACAAAACCTCAACGACCACAGAGGGGTGTGCATGTAAAAACAGAAAGTTGGAGGTGTGTGGATCCAGTGACTATAAGAAGAATGTACTAACCAACCCAAGTAAAAACAGGTACACTTAATTATACTTGAAATGTATTTTATTTATACTAAATATACTTCTATTATTTTGGTAAGTATATTTTTGAAGTATACTTCAAATATACTTAAATATATTGAATTAATTCTTATGGTTAAACATAAGTGTACTAGAAGTATAATACTGGAGTATAATTAAAATATACTTTTTTACTTGGGAAATCTGTGGGTGTAGCAGAAATGACTGTATCATTACACAAAATTGTATTAACAATTATCTGGATATTTATGCCACTAAATCAAGGGCGTAGGAGCGAGTTTGATATTGGGTGGGGGACACTTAATACATCTTTATCAAATTGTTCTTATTATTGGGGGGGACCACATTACCTGCCTATAAAATTGGGGGGAACATGTCCCCCCCCCATTCCTACGCATATGCAGTTAATATTAAACTGTGCAAACGATGTGACGGAAATAGTAGTAAGTAGCCAGCCCAACAGCTAGGTGGCAAATGCTGTGCTAGTTGTGTTGCACACAAAGTATCCAGATGATGCTGCGTTTGCCAGAGTTAACATGGACATTCGAAGGGTCTCGTGCCTTACTGCTTAAATACTCGGTGACACACAGGACTATGGAGGACCAAGTCTGACAAAATAAGAAATAAAAATATAAATAAATAAATGCTAAAAAAATAAATAAGCATACAATTAATTGCACTATAAGTACAGTAAATAAATAAATTTAGGCAGTAATTAAATTAAAGAATGAGACATTAATGTATATATATTTTAATTAGCTTCTTTATTTATTCACCTTTGTAATAATTACCTTATTTAATTATTGTCAGTTTTAATTTTCAACTTTATTTATTTATGACTTATTTTTTAAATGTATGTATTTATGTGTATATTATAATATTTTTGTCTGTTTTATTCTTCCTTTGTATTTTTTTACCCTATTTATTTCTTCAACGGTATTTATTTCTACCTGTCATATTTACATTTCTGTATGCATTTCTGCCTCATTATGCAAATGAGAAGGGGCTGTGTCTTAAGGGGAAAACTTCTGCCTATTGGTTGGTTAGCAGTATACTGCATCGTTCAAAACTACATGCTACCGGCCGATGAGGTTATAAGTAGTGACGGCAGTTTGACACTGAAGTTTCGAGACGTGCTTCAAACCAATAACCACAATTCCATTTGAACCACTGCTCCGAATGTAGCTTTGGTACGGAAAAATCAATTGACATATTACGTACGAAGCAGCAACTGCTTCATTCTCTGAATGAATCACGTTGCGTTTCGCAGCGCTACCGCGACACCGAAACAGAGCCAGGACTCACATCACCTCGTTTCGAGTCTGAATTCTAGCCCGCTCAAAGCATAAAAACTTTAATGCACAACATTGCGTTTGGTTCGTAGTAGCCTCTACAGTGTAAACATTAGTTTGTTCTTATCGATTCATTTTCTATTACTATGGAAGCATCTAGAAGGAGAGGTCGTTATAACTTTATTCTGAGCGCTCCTGATGAGGCTGGTTTTTCATAGTTTGGACTGGAGGAAGCGGCCCATCTTCTCAACACGGTCGTAATGTTAATCACACACATAGCGTTCTAATTCCTCCAGTCTATTGGCAGCTTCCGTTAAGAGGTCAGAAACTGAACGTCTGTTTGCCGAGTTCGCAATTGCTAAACAATGCTTTTTGGTGGGGAAAAGCCATGTAGATTCAACCGATGCAGTATAATGCTAACCAACCAATGGGCAGACGTTTTCCCCCTAAGACACAGCCCCTTCTCATTTGCATAATGAGGCAGAAATGCATACAGAAATATAAATATGACAGGTGGAAATAAATAGTGTTGAAGAAATAAATAGGGTAAAAAAATACAAAGGAATAACAAAACAGACAAAAATGTTTTAATATACACATAAATACATACATTTAAAAAATAAGTCATAAATAAATAAAGTTGAAAATTATAACGGACAATAAATAAATAAGGTAATTATGACAAAGGTGAATAAATAAAGAAGCTAATAAAAAGAGAGAAATACATTAATGTCTCATTGTATAATTTAATTACTGCCTAGATTTATTTACTGTATTTATTGTGCACTTATTTGTATGCTTATTTTTTTTTTTTGCATTTATTTATTTATATAGTTATTTCTTATTTTGTCAGACTTGGTCATCCATACATGACAGGTGTCATCTCATGTTCTCACCTCCTGCCTGCTCTCTGGCTTCCTTTTAAAACAGGTTAAACGGTAATGGAGGACAGTAAGGTTGTATTGAAACGTGTTAGTATTGTCACAAATTCTCAACGGGTGCGTCATCAAGCAAATTACATTTTTAAGGTCTGATTAACATGTCAGTCGATAGGAATCAGTTACGGTAGACAATACATTTTATTGACAAAACAATATGTAGCGTATTGATTTTAAACTTGTGCATCACTTTCTCTTGGACAAAACGAAACCTGATTTCTGAAGGTGTAGGATACAGGTTTTAAAAGGTTTTCGGTTGTGAGACACATCCGCTGAAAATCAGCTCTTTGCCCTTCTTTGTATTACCTTATTATATGTATTTTATTTTTGCTATAGTTTGGTAAACATCTGTTCTGCAAGTAGTGTACTGCTTACACTTGCATAAATAGAAGCATACTGCGTAACTGCCATAAAAAAACGCAACTGGAATTATCTCTGGAGTTGGATGATGCCATTAGACTGAAAGACTCAGTGAAGCAAATAGCTCTCCCTTCAACCCTCTCTTATGAAGTAATGATTCTCTCCTCTTTTCCCAGTTGGCTCGAATCACTACAGCACAATAACATTACATTTGGCCGGCAGCTGTTTTTGGTCTGAAACAGGTGAATAGGTGTACACAGCAATCTGGCAAAACCCAAGGTGAAATCCAGTGATTGCATTGCTCAAGCCTACCCAATCCTCTGAGACTCACAAGAGCCTGTACGGAGGAGGGACTATTGGTCGATATGTGATTTAGCAGCACTAAACCTCTCGGAAGTGAAAGAGCTTGGCACATTGATGAGCAGTACCTCACTTAATGTGTGTATTCATTATTGTTTTAATATGCTCATAAAGTAGTTGGGCTGCAGCCATTTCACTGCCGGTAATTCTCCGTATCAGCAGCTGTAAGTGACACCGACCTCAGTTTCGCCCCCTTCGTTGACACACTGGAGCAGGAAAAGGATTGATGAGTTCAGGCAGGAGGGATCTGATGTGTTTGTCAAAAGACCAATTTGTGGAAAAAACATCTGAAATGGCTTGTCTCTTGTAGACGCAGCACAGGCTGTCTGAAACTGTTTCTCCAGATAAACACAGACAGTGATAAAGGACTCTTCTAGCCAATGCCTGTGTAGTGACAACATGGTATGTGTGTGTTTTGGTTTAAAAGATCGTATTGGGACAAGAATTCTTCATATGGACAGTAATACTTGATGAAAATTCCCATATTAGGACCTTTTGCTGGTCCCTGTAAGGACTAAAGGAAATTATGTTTTAGGCATATGGGGTAGTTTAATTTAGGCATAAATGTTAAGTTATTGAGGTTAAGATAAGGCTAAGGTTAGGTATATGGTACCCATAAGTTTAGCTGAGACTATGTGTGTATCTGTGTGTCAAATTGACAAAACCCATGCAATATACAATCAGGCTGCACTGGCCCACTCATTATAAGAAATCTAGGTACTTCTACTGAACTGCAGGAGCTCACTCCATGCCACATTACTCTCTAGAGAAACAATATGTTGAGGGAAAAAACAATCACAGAACCATCACATATCCTATTTAGAGACTGGCTGCAGGCCTACATACAGCAGAAAGTGACCTCTCATCAGTGTGCACCTGCTGTGTAAAAGATGTATCACTGAGGTTGCCTTAATCAGGTACCACTTTGACATCTCTCTCTAAGCTCAGAACATGTAGAGCAGCAGCAAACGGGAAGGGAAAAAAGAATGCAGTAACTCTGGAGGACAATGGAAGTTATACTGTTTTTCTTGTTTTAAACCTAAAGAACAAGCTTTTTTAGGTAACCGTTCTTCATCCTTGACAAGCTGCTGAATTTGCCCCTCATTTTAAGTCTAAGTAAAGCTAAGGAACACAAGGAGAGTGAACATCACTGGACAGGCATTCCTTAGGAGGGTTGTGTGTCAGTCTTACCAGTATTAATTTTATGGTAAACCTATAGCTCATTAGTACTGATTTAACTACTTCTAGGCTTGTCCTAGATGTCACCTCAACATATGAAACAGTAACAGTTACAACTAGATTTAAGCTTGTCCGCAGAGAAGTTCACTTGTAAACAAAAATAAACAAATTCTAAAACAAACAGACAAGAAAAAATTGTGACATGTAAATGTCATCCAAGTGGTAAACATCTGAAGTGTAGTGGAGACATATTGGATTTTTCATTTTAAAATGTAGGGTACTGTAAATGTATGACCTCAATTTAGATTTACAGCACTGAGACCCTTATGGGCACGAATAACCAGACACACAACAGCCAGACTATAAGCTGGGTCACAAAATAATTAGACAATGCTTTAGAACAAAACATGATTTATAAGCCTGTCTAACAACACTTTTTTCTTTGATACTAATATACTGTAGGTCCAGAGATTTAGCTTTTTGCCAGTTCAATGTAACTCTTAATCTCATTACAATAGCATATGCTACTCAAGATGTATGCCACATAAGCAATAAAACAATCTATGTGCAGACCAGTGTAGAACTGATTCCGGCATTTATACAAAATAGATATGTTAAACACGCACAGAACACAATACACGCCACGCAAGAGCTTACCACGAGCTAAATGCCTTTGATGAGGATAAAGAACTTCAATGAGAGTCTTCAAGGGCTGAATTAGTCAGAAGAAAAATAAATATAAAGCGCATCAGACTTGTGTAGGTAGATCACAAATATTCACCGAACTCCCTGGTCCGAGCTCCAAACGTGAAAGTGAAGTACAGTCCTGTCAAACACTGGCAGACTGCGCTCTTGCCTTCAAGCGTGTTACCTAGTTAATTCGTTCCCTCCCACCCGCAAGTCACTACCTCCCTCGGGAACCTCCAACCTCTTTCCTCCAGGAGCAAAAGGAACACGTTGGTGTCACATGCTTAACGCTACGGAATTGAGAGCCACGCCGCGGGAGGAGAGAGCTGTCAACCCGGCAGCTGAGACATGACGTGGGCTCTTCATCAGACACAATGGCGTGAATGTCAGAACCAACGAAAGACCGTTCCTCACGGCTCTCCGTTGTACGATACTGGAATACTGACACATCACTCTGCTACCCTGGTTTAGAATACAGTTTCCACTGTTTCCCTCTCTCGAAATTAGTGGAAAACAAAGGTCTACTCTCAGTCTACTAAACTACAGTAGTGGTGGTTTCAGCCTGAGCAGAACTTCAAAACAGTTTTCTATGAAGCACGTTGAACATGCATTGTGTAGTCGGATCAAAACACACCAATATATCTAAAGCTTGTTGTAAATTTATATGATACATTTTAACACATTCGTCCACTTAGCTCGCGATAACAAATAGCCACACATCCCAGGAAGTGCGTCCGTACGCCAAAGTCCTACGTCACCGCTAACTGGAATGGTGGAGCATCCCCTCGTGCATCACATTACTAACTTTTGTCTAGGAGCTCCACCTACTGGATCAATAATGTAAATGCATTAACAATTTCCAGCAAATGCTGTACGGAAGGGGGGGGCAGGGAGCTGTGCTTTTTGTCCTGATTGCTTGTTCGCACAGCTTGGTTCAGCCAGTCCTCTTCCAGCCTAGTGGCTCTGCTGTTAACACGGGCCAAAGTTATCCCGGAATAAGGACAGCACGCATGTGCAATCAACCCGGATGTAGAATTTGTACGATTCTCATCGCCCATTTTAATATTTTATTTCACAAATTGTTAGTAACAGTGTCAAATGTGTGCGAATCTGCTGGCGATTGAACCGGTCTAGACCGGGCAAGGATCTGTCGCGGGAATTCACAGCTGACAACAACGATTGTGAGCCTACTGGTCTGAAGCTTGGGAAGCTTACTGTAGAAGGGCAAACCTTTGTTTTGCTACTGCAGCCTCTACTTTCAGTGCTTCACACTATGACTTCCACTATTTCGGGACACTCAGTATTTTATGCTAAAATCGAAGTATAACCTACGCTGGCAATCGTAATGCAGCCAATTATGTGACATTTCCCATTACTGATTTCATTTTTTATAGGCTTTTTTCAATATTTATTTATAGAAAGTACTCGTACTAGGGCCTGTTATCGTTGTTGTATTTAGAATGGACTTCCGTGGTAGAAAGTATGAGCGGGGCAGCAACTGGTCGGACCCAGAGGTTGCCGAACTCCTGCAATTGTGGTCAGACGAGTCGGTACAACTCGAGCTGGAGAGCTGCCTACGAAATCAACATGTGTTCAATCGAATAGCAGACGTCCTTCGGGACAAAGGCATTTATCGCACCGGTGACCAGTGCAGGGAGAAAATAAAAAAGATGAAGCTGGAGTACCGCCGCATTAAGGACAACCACAGAATGATGCGGGGAGGGAGGTCTTGGAAATTTTATGACGTGATGGACCGGGTCCTGTCCAACAGACCGGCCATTACGTACTCCTCTTTGGGTGGTTCTGTTGTAGCCCACCAAGTCCTCCAGGGTCCACCTAATGGGGCAGACGCATACCTCCATGGTGTGCCAGGTGGTGCCTTTGGTTCTGCTGCTTCGGGCGGGTTTTTGTTTGGTCATCCGCCCAGGCCGAGGGAGCTGCTGGAAATTAAATGCGAGGATGCAGAGTCCGATAACGGACTACTTAACTCCGACGCTGCGCCTGCAGAGTTGTTGTACCATATCGGGTCTGGAGATGAGCGTGACAGCATTGAGAAATCTCCCGAGTTGGACCAAGAGGAAATGGCACGTGAGGAGCGGAAGAGCGAGCAGTTTTCTCCTTCAGGTTGGCTTATAACCCAATCAGGTTGATGGGTCGATGTTTCTGTGCAACTTTGATTATTCAACCGGAATTTTATCAACAGTTAGTGTATTTGATGCAATGTTATTTTTATGTCCCAATACATGGTAGGATTGCTCATTTTGATGGTTCTGTGTCTAGATACGATCTTAACATTGTCATTGCATTAAACACACGCTGTAATGGTAGAGTAATGATTTAGCCAATTGGGGAAGAAGGCACTGCTTGAATAGGAAATAGTGACAGAACTCACCTTATTTACTCGCATCGGAATCAATTTGACTATTAAATGTAAAAAATGTATAAATGATACTATGAGATTTTGATTTTATTTGCAATATTGTGTGTTTAATTTATAAAGGAGTAGATGGAAATTAGAAAGCAGTTAGCTTTGCAGGTGGCCATGAACTCGAGTGATTTTAAGCAGGCCTGCAAAAGTTTTATATTCAGAAATACATAGGTAATTTAAACAATTATGTTGAAATCGTAATAGTGTCTTTTTTATGTTGTTTGCTTGAGCTACAAAAGTTGCATATTTACATATAGTAGAAAACGCAGTTATATTATCTTATTGGATTTCTGATGGTAGCAGTTAAGCAAAACATTTTGGGGGTGACAAATACAGTTAGAGATAAGGAATATGATGTTTACGTATTTACAGAAATAGCATCAGTATGCCCTTGGAGTAAACTTATTAACTGATTACCAGTAACTAATTGATGAACTGATTCATCTGTGGATCTTTTTCCCTTTGCCAGGCACAGTTATAGACATACTTTATAAAGCACTGAGAAAATTAAGATAACACTACATATTTTTGAAACCCTCTGGAATGTGATCAAGGAAGATGGATGGTCACAAGATGAGCTGCTTGTTGTGCCAGGAGTGGCATAATGGCACCCAACATCAATATAAAAGACTGGTGTAGAGCATGCCAAGACCCATAAAAGCCAATTATTATTATTATTGTTATACTGTACACTTATTATTCCACCAAATATTGATTTCTGAACTCTTCCTAAGTAAACACATTAGTATTGTGTTGTTTAAAAAATTAATATATACTTATTTTTGTGCGTTAATTGCAAGGCCTGACAAAACTGCATCTTTTTATTTTATTATGACAAGTTGTCATTATCTTCAAATTAATGCTCTGAATGACAATAATTTTATTTAGAATTGTGTTTATCGAATAAAACAAACATTTTAATTTCACCCAAACACATACCTATCAATAGTAAATCCACAGAAACGTTTTCCCCAAAAAATATCCAGAGCTGTTTATGAAGACAAAGTTATTTTTTTCTCCATTTCAAGCAATGTTATGAAAGTTATTATTAATGTGGGTGTTTCATGTGGTAGGGGGAAGGGTAGCAGCCTGCTCTTTAGTAAAAAGCTACATGATCAACAGGCTCTGAGCTGCTAGTGGTACTGGTGCCTTAATGAGGCTGCTCCTGGCCTTTATTTAGTTCTGGTTGTGTAGTTGACACTCATTTATGCTAAGTCATGTGACACTGAACAAGCACTTATTTTTTTGGCCAGTCGTGTAATTGTGTGTGGAGAAGTGGGTATGCTTTTATGTATGCCACTCCAGGAACAAAGGGAACGCGCCCTTTTTAAATATAATCACTGACTTTCCAAGGCTAATAAAATTATTCTATCCATGAGCAAGGCAGTTACATGCTTCAAGGGGGCTCATTATGCACACATTTAAATCATTTTTGAACCTGCATTTTAATGCTATTATTATAATTATTATGTCCAGCATGTATACTATACTACCATATGTATACTATATATAGTATGTACTATACTATGTACTATAGAATGTATCCTACCTGGCTGATGTTTTTAGCCATTGGATGGCCAAAAAGGTTGATGATCAATTAAAGGTTCCTCATTCAATCTTCTACACTATCCTAAAAATATATGGCAGAAATGAGTGAATTAATAAACTATTGTGATAGATTCAATTAATATACCATCTAATACTATATAGCCTGATGCCCTATCATTCCCAAGTCCCATAAATAAATTGCCTGATAATGTAGTTCGCATTAAGCATAATATAATATGCTGCAGTTGCCATAATGACTAGCTAGCAAGTATGGTTTTCACAATAGGTATAATTTAACCTACTAGCCAGACACCACAAATTTAATACAATAATTGTCAATAAAATTACTATTCATAATCAATAAAATTACTATTCATAACACGCCTATTCATGATATTTTGCTGAGAGCCTGTACCTAACAAGTGGCTTATTTGGCTTTTGCTAAAGGAAGGTTAAATGATTGTGGCTTGTCTAGTTAAAGAGAAGAGACTCCCTGTATGTGGCTGATTTCAACGTGATGGAGTTGACCGAGTGTGTTTAGAACAGCAGTAATCTTGTTCCCAGACACTTCTGTCCAATCCGCTCTCGCTCTATCTAAGCTGCATGTTGTCTGGTTCATTATTTCTATCAGTGAAACGACCACTCTCATTAAGCCGTTCCAGTGTGTGGTGTGCGTTTCAAGTTTATGCTTTGTTCGCGAATATCCATACCACAGTAAACACAGCTGAGCTGTGCTTAAAATGTGAGTAAATGTTTAGCAGTGTAGTAAACTAATTGATATAACATATCTCATCTGATCTACTCAGACACTACTATTTGGATTTTTGCGGGGAGACTATTTGCGTCACTCAGTGCACCCTGGGAAATGGAGTTAAGTGGCTCCCAGCAAACAGTGGTTTGGCTGTGGTTCAGGTTCATTTTTAACCAAGAGCTAAAATTCATTACCCAGGGTGCACTAAGTGGCAGTAATCCAGAAGATGCGGAAGGCTATAGGCACTCCAAGAAACAAACTGTCCGTGTAATTACAGACTCATTGGAGATGGACAATTAAGCTTCTTCTCTATTTTCTCCCATATTCCCCAGGTTTCAGTGACCGGAACCAGGCTGAGTCCTCAGGGACAGGGGCCTCTATGGCTGGTCCTGTAAGCGGGGACACAGGGAACCAGCTTGACCTGGATGGCTCTCAACCCTCAGTGCCTGTCAGGCTGAGGAAGCGACGGCGTGCAGGGAGAGCTTCCGGCGGAGGAGGAGCTGGGGGTCGGGGTCCACTGGACAAGGCTCTAGTCAGCTTCCTCAGCTGGCAACGGTGTGCTGAGGAGCGCCTCCTCTCCCTGGAGGAGGCCCGGCTGGAGAGGGAGGCCCAGGCGGAAGAAAGGCGGGAGCAGCTGGAGGAGAGGAGGGCGGAGCAGGAGAGACAGCATGAGCTCCGGCTCTTCAGCATGTTCACTGGGGCCCTGTCTGCT
Organism: Umbra pygmaea; assembly: GCA_016801145.1. Classification (NCBI taxonomy): domain Eukaryota; kingdom Metazoa; phylum Chordata; class Actinopteri; order Esociformes; family Umbridae; genus Umbra; species Umbra pygmaea. The sequence goes on from JACXGM010013001.1 coordinate 10,565, forward strand.
GTCAGACAGGCGGCCCCTTCTGCCCCGCCGTTTGCTCCCGCTGTTTCAACTGAGCTGTCTGATGCTTCTGCACCCCCGGCTACGCTGAACACCGCTCCGCCTACTTCATCTGGCCGTCCCAGCCCAACCATATCACCCTCCGAATCAGCCAAAGAGCCATCCGCCCCAGCCTGTAGCTTTAATGAACCTGAAAGCATGCTGGCCAGACCAAGAGGTGTGAAGACACATGGGCACAGCGTGTACCTGTCTCGCCGTGGCAACTCCGTCAGGCAGCACCTGAGCGTACTGCAGGATGGCTTCAGGCAGTACCATGTCGACAAATACCACCACACCGACAACACAAACGTGAGTCGGCAACATTGCTGCTGCTCGTCAGCCCTGGGAACAGTTGTTCCAAAGTTGGCGGCGTTTGGCACCCTGGCCCTTGTCTAGAGTGCCAAGGGCTAAACAAATAACAGTGGTTAGCTTGATACTTTGCTGTCTCTCATCTCCAGGGCATCATCAACCTTGGCACCAGTGAGAACAAGCTGTGCTATGATCTGCTTCACAAGCGGGTGAGATATGAGCTAGGAAAAGATAGGGGGAAGGACAATGGTTAATGTGCCTTCTCCACATTCCTTATCGCGGACTGTCAGTCAAAACGATAAACCTATGGTGTGTCTGCTGGAGATGTACTCACTGTAGCTGTATTTTAGCTGTGTTCTGACATTCCTATTCAATGTAATCATTCTCCATCCATCCATAAATCCAATCTCCTTTGTGTCCCTCCTGACCACAGTTGATCCAGCCTGACATGCTCCATATTGATCCAGAACTGCTGCAGTATTCAGACTGGAAAGGCCACCTCTTGTAAGGAATCACCTTGTAACATACTCCTTTTGCTATGTGTTTTAACTGCAATAGCACCCTTCGTGGTACATACGACACAGGAACTACCATTTAAAAACACATTGTTTTGCATGCTTGAAATATTTTGATTCGAGCAGAAATAAGGAAGATGATGATGATGATGTAAAAAGGATTTAGTGAAACTGTTTTCAAAAATGATGCTGATATCCCCTCTGCAGTCTGAGAGAAGAGGTCGCCAGGTTCCTGTCCCACTACTGTTGCTCCAACACACCCCTGAATCCAGACAATGTGAGTAAACGTCCGCCCCTACAATACCACTCTATAATGGCTCTAGTCTACTGCACACACCTGCCCACTAGGGAATGCTGTGACTACTGTACTACTTAATTACATTAATACTGTATTAGAGGTGTAGTGACTCATTGAGGCCAGCAAAAAACCAGTGGGCTCCACTCCATTTTTGGCTTTCAATTAACTAAATGAATCACAGTAAATTTGCTCACGTTCACAGAGGCACCAGCAATCCCCTGTGTCAAGGACTGCACTTTAGCTAAAATGATCTACGGTTATGATTGGTTAAAATGTGAAGAATTTTTTTTACTTAAAGCGCGTGTGTGCGTGTGCGCACGTGTGCATGTGTGTGTGTGTGTCCGTCCTCAGGTTTTGGTGATGAACGGCTGTGGTTCAGTATTTACATCCATAGCCGCGGTGCTTTGTGACCCGGGAGGTTAGTTCAATGTTCAAGCACACCCCTCAGAGTATGTCCAGTTTTCTCATGTATTGCATGGTTAAACGTTAATATGATACAAAACTGTGCAAAAGATGTTATTTCATTAGTGAATTTAAATTGTTGCATTTGAGTGTGTTGAAGAGTGTAATACTGACATATCGTGTGTACGTGTCAGATGCGATCCTCATCCCGACCCCGTTCTATGGCTCCATCGCTGAGGATGTCAGTCTCTACGGGGGTGTTCAGCTCTACCATGTTCACCTTGATTGTGAGGTAGGCTTCAAGGCGTCAGCTGGCCCAGTGTGTAGGGCGTCAGACCAGTGAGAAGTTTGCCGGTTCGATCCCCGACTGTGCCAAATGTCATTGTGTCCTCGGGCAAGAACTTAACCCTAAGTTGCAATAACATAATAACTGTGCCTTACATGTGCGAGAGACAGAGAATGAGCGCTCAGTGATTGTGTCTGGGCCGTGTGTTTTTAGGCTAGTGTCTGTGGCGTTAAACCTTTCCAACTCACTGTGGCAAAACTGGAGGAAGCTATGAGGAAGGCAACCAGCGAGGTAGGCCCGTAAACCCTTTAACAATGAGCATAATGGCACCCAAACGTGTGACTGGCCTAACTGTCCCTGGTTGTGTTCCTTCCAGGGGGTGAACATCCAAGCTATGGTGCTGATAAACCCCCATAATCCCTTGTCTGATGTCTACTCACCTGAGGATATGACTGCCTTCCTGGAGTTTGCCAAGAGGTATGTTTGTCATTATGTTGTTATATTGTATTATTATGTATGATTTGTAATTGATATGTAGCGTGCCCTTCGTAAGATTTGGGACAGTTTAGAGTACTGACTTTTATTTCTGTCTGTTTCAACACGTACAGTACCAGTCAAAGGTTTAGACACCTACTCATTCAAGGGTTTTTCTTTATTTTTACTATTTTCTACAATGTAGAATAATAGTGACGAAATCAAAATGATAAAATAACACACAGATTTTTTTACAATCTTTGTTATAAAAATCACCTGGGCTTGTATTAACAAAACATTTTATCTTACCACTAAATGGACTCCTAGACAGCAGCTAGGTTTTAGCTAAAAGTTAGCTCTTAAACCCTATTCACAAAGCTCCTGAGACCAACTTATAAGCAGGGAATTCTGAGAAGTCTTACACTTAGAGTAAGGGCGTGGTTGACCCCGTTGCTATGGATGATGCAATGTTCCATAAACGAGCTTATGTACTATGCCCGCAGTAATTGGCTGATGGGGGATGGGTGTCTGTCAGTGAATTAATCACAGCAATACTGTAGGATGTTTTGTTGCCATGTTGAAAGAAAGATATTCAATTAAAAATGTAGCCGTAATGTCACTGATTAAACATTGAACAGAAATTGTCAGCCTCTTACTTGTCTGGCAGCTCGTGAACTATTAGAGGATAGGCATATGCAGTCTTGTCATTATTAGATTAGAACATCGGTCTGACGCTGCATTGGGCAGACAAAAATGAAAAACAATTTTTTTTTCGTTCTCGGGCAACTTGTGCTTGAGGGAAGGACATTTAAGAGGAAGAGACAATTGGAAGTTGTAATAACTTCTAAAAAGAAGACGCTTGGGATTATATATGCCTGCAAATAAATATATTTTATTTTTTATTGGCTTAAAAAATATTTTATATTGGCTTTCCCAATTCTGTCCATGACCACCAATGACTGTGAGATGCGCTGGTATTTTATTGTAGTTTCAGAAGGGCGGAGATTGCAAAATTCAACCGACAATCTGCCACAGGGGCAATGGGGCAACTACACTAGACCACAATGTTTTGTCTGTCATTGATTATATTTAGGCTATAAAATTTAATATATTTATACATAAATTAACCTCACTCTATATGTAATTGCAGACTATATAGATTGTTTATGTATAATTTGAAACATTCATTCCCTTTATTAAGAGGAGGCTCAGCATTTTAGGATTGTTTCTGATTTGGTCTTAGTGATTTAGGAGTCACAGATTGAGGAGCTGGTTTTAGCACTAAAATGCTTGGTGAATTACTCTTAGATCAAAAATATAGGAGTCCTGTAATTAGGACTGACACACCCATTATTTTCTCCTAAATCAGCAAGTTAGGAGCAAGTTTTAGACTTAAGATGTTTTGTGAATATGGGCCCTGATGTATTCAAAACACCTGTTCCAAATATGCCAATATTTTAGATGAAACTCTGAAAGTGCTGATATTCTTAGCTGGTAAATCAAATTGTTGAAATGTACAAAAATAGAAGGTGACAATCTGTACACATGCGGCATACTCATTTTCGAATCATATTTTCATATACCTTGTATTTTGTACACTGCTCAAAAATAATTAAGGGAACACTCAAATCACACATCGAGTCTCGAAGACTGAAACAAATTAAAGATTGGGTTATTTGTTGAGAACAAAATGACAGAACAACAGTCAATAGATACTGGGCTGGATTCAAACTCACACCTAAAATAAAAATTTGAAATCACAGGCTGTTCCAACTTGCATGAATTTCATCACAGCAACTTGTTATGTGACTCAGTAGTTTGTATCGACAACACGTGTCTGTATGCACTCCCAACAACATCTGGGCATGCTCCTGATGGCGGATGGGTTCCTGAGGGATCTCCTCCCAGACCTGGATCATCATTCTGGATGATGTTGCAGGCAGCATAGCGTTCACCATGGCATCTCCCAGACACTTTCACGTCTGTCACATTTGCTCAGTGAACCTGCTCTAATCTATGAAGAGAACAGGGCGCCAATGGCAGACCTGCCACTTCTGGTGTTCTCTGGCAAATGCCAGTCGAGCTGCACGGGGCTGGGCAATGAGCACAGGTCCCACTAGAGGACGTTGTGCCCTTATGCCACCCTCATGGAGTCTGTTTCTGACAGTTGTTCAGAAACATGCACACCAGTAGCCCACTGGAGGTCATTTTGTAGGACTCTGACAGTGCTCCTCCTGTTCCTCCTCACACAAAGATCATCTTGCTCCTCCATGCTCATGAGACTGTACTGGTAGACACAGCAAACCGTTTTAAGACTACACATGTGGATGTGCCATCCTGGAGGAGCTGGACTACCTGTTCAACCTGAATGGGCTGCAGGTACCACCTCATGCTACCAGTTGTGACAAAGACAATAGGAAACCGCAAAACTGAAGAAGAATCAGTCAGGAAGGATAAGGAGAGAGCAATTGTCTGTGGCCACCTCCTGCAAAACCATTCCCTTAATAGGGGTTGTCTTGCTGTTGCCTCCAGTGCACTAATTTTCACTTTCATTTGCACAAATACAAGTAACATTGATTCACACATACTTATGCTTCCTAACTGGACAGATTGATATCTCTGAAGTTTAATATACTGTTTTACTGTGATGACTGCGTGTTCCCTTAATTTGTTTGAGCAGTGTATATGCAGTGTTGGGGAAGCTACTCTGAAACTGTAGTTTAACAAGCTACAAGCTAGTTGTAAGTTATTGTAGTTAAACTACAGTCAAGCTACTCTTTTTGAAAAGTAGTTAGCTACACTCCAAGTTACTATCAAAAAGTAATCCAATACAATTATGATTTCAAAGAGTATTGTTTTATTACTCACAATGCTCAAATATTCTGCTGCCATGTCTTGCTCAATCATCAAAAATATAGCATGGGAATGTCGAACTTGAATTGTCAACCCACTTCTGTACACCACTGAACCTTAAGCCACAAGACGCACGATTAAACAACAGGTGGCGATAATGCACACATTTTGTTTGTAATCTAATAAGAAGAAGCTGTGTTGCTTCATTCATGACAGGTTCATGACACAATGTAGCTTTTGCTCAAGCTACACAGCTACTTGCTGCAAAAAGTAGTTAGCTACTGGAAAACTACTCTGTTTAAAAGTAACTGAGCTACTGCCAAGCTACTGAAAATGTAGTTAGGTTAGTAGCTTCACTACTTGTAGTTAACTACTCCCCAACACTGTGTATATGTAAGGAAGTGTCATGACTATTGTTGTATTTTAGACTACAGATAAGGCCTAAAGACTAATCCAGGTCCTTTACTTGTAGACTCAGCGACTACAAAGCGCCTGATACAATATGCTTCAATAAAGTGTAGTAACCATAAACCATCCCTTTTCTAAATCACACTGAGAGGAGGGAGGGCCATCTTGCATTGCCTTTGTAATGGAGAACAGTAAACATCATAAAACTGAAATACAAATTCATAATGAAGCCCATTTGTTTCCTTCCTGCTTATTTCTATTTCTTTCCTCTGCCTCAGGCACAAGTTGCACACCATTGTAGATGAGATATACATGCTGACCGTATTTGATCAGGCTGGCACCTTTCGTAGTGTCCACAGCTTGAATAGGTATGGCCCGCCTGCGCGCACACATGTACACATACACATATGCACACAAAGAATCTCTGCCTAAAACATTTCTGTTAACCATGGTGTTCTTGCAGAAGGCCAGACCCACAGAGAACACATGTGATATGGGGGATGAGCAAGGTAAGAGTGTTTTAAAGTGTGCGTTCGTACAGACCTTCTGGGGGATAATTGTACCTGCTCACGTCAAATGTTGTCCCTATGCAGGACTTTGCCATGGGAGGGATGCGTTTCGGCACTGTGTACTCCGAAAACAGGGACGTGTTAGAAGCTCTGGGTAAGCTGGCTGAATTCCATGGTGTTCCTGGCCCAATACAGCATCAGATGGGGAAGCTTCTCCAGGACAGAGGTACGGACACATGCGCGCACACACAAGATGAGGGGACTGAAGGTATCACTGTCAGTTTAACCTCAGGTGAAAAGAGCTGAATCTACCTGTGTTCTGTGCCGTAGATTGGATCGATGGGACGTTCCTTCCAGAAAACAGACTGAGGATGCGTGCAGCACACAGTTACATGGCCGGGGAGCTACAGAGTTTGGGGGTCCCCTATCTCCACAGGCAGGCTTGCTTCTACATCTGGGCTGACCTCAGGAAGGTAATGTCTGGGTGCTGAGGAACTGCTTCTTGCTTCCACCTGAAGGACCACTCTTGCAGAATTTGCTTTCATAGATCGTTCTCAATCCGCGTCATCTCCCCCTGTCCTTCTGTTAGTACCTGCGCAAATCAACGTTTGAGGAGGAGCTGGCCTTGTGGAGGTGTTTTCTCAGACACAAGGTGGTGTTGAGCTGTGGCCAGGCTTTCTACTGTTCTACCCCTGGCTGGTTCCGCATCGTATTCACCGACCAACAGCAAAACCTTACACTTGGTATGTTCATATTTACCTCGTATGACTACTGCCAGGCAGCAGGTGAAAAAGATGATTGGAAACTTTCTCTTTCTACCGTCTGTCCTGTTATCTTGTCCCGCGTTTAAATCTCAATCTATGTAGCTGAATAATAAAAAGTCTCAGAATGTTATTTGTGGTTGTTGCAGGCATGCAGAGAATCAAGACAGCCTTGGAGGAGACGGCTAGGGCAAAATCTATACTTGACACAGCCACGAATGATAAGACAAACAAGGCGGAAGCAGCGGGTCAACAGCTGGACACAGCAGACTCACATAAACCTGCGGCTGTTAACTCAACTCTCTTGTCCGAAAACACACCAACACAAGAGCACGAGGAGAAACATAACCCCGCCCCTGATGCCACCACATTGGCCAGTGAGGACTTAGTCCTGCTAGACTGCCAAATGTCCCACCCCACAGAGAGTCTGGAATCGTTGATTGGTGCCCTAAGGCAACAGATCAGCTCCTCTGATTGGCTAGAGAAGAACACCCCAGAACTCTCTGCTGGGGAGGACCCGGAGTTGCTGGATGTATTCAGAAACCTGCTAGACAGAGTTAGGAAATAGAGGCTTAGGGTTACATAAAGAGGGACAGGAAAAGCCTGAGAGGACAGGAAGCAAAATGAACATCAGGCTAGAGAGGCTGCAGGAAATGTTATACGTTTTAGGTTTGCCGGTTTCTCCATATCAGGATGTGTTATATTTTCATAGTTGTTCTTGATTATCTTAACAAGAAATCAGTATATTAAGCTGTACTGTCATTTCTGCAGTTCTTGTATTTGAATGCCAAAGTTCACTCAAACGAATGAGTCTGGGTCATTGCTGAAAAGCAGTTTCAACTGCTGTCATTTCACTTCTGAACCATGTTATACACTTTAAAGTTACTAAAATACCAATAGTACATTTACAGGTCATATTATGTAGTAACAAAACAAGGACTGTACACACGTAAGAAATTAAATGTATACATTATCAAACTACTGGGGGTAGAAAGTCATGTTGACAGAGCTGTCAATCAAACCTGAGCCATACGCTGACGTCTAATGTGTTTGCAGAGCGAGCACAGCCTCTAAACACAGGAGAACAAGAGAGAAAATACGAACCTAGACACTTGATAGAAATAAAGTCCAGAGCGCGGACTCGTTTTAGCTCTAGGGTGCTTAAATTCACCTTCTTTAGAACCTAGAGGGCTAAATTGTTCTAAATATTGCCTAACATTGCGGAAGGTAAATGTTGCATAGATAAATAAAATGAAGAAGGTATATTAAAATGCCTTTTTTGCAGTATCCAAAATAATCTGTTGCTTCATTTTATGTAATTGTTGTTACCAAAATGAAAATCACTGAGCAAAAAGATTTGCAAGGACTATGTTACTTCCAATGTTAGTGTTATTAGGGGAGGAGCCTATGTTATAGAAAAAGATAAGCCAGTCATAACTGTATAGTACAGCATGCCATCAATTTGAGGATATTGTTTTTATAATTAGGTGTCCAAATCCAAAGTGAAAGTTTTTAGTGAATTTCAGTAAACAAGAATAGCAGTGTGAGCAAAGTGGTCAATCCAAATACATTTTCAATGAATCAATATCTGTTAAAAGAAATATTACAAAATGACATGTCCAATTGGTTTAATCATTCTGTTAAATATATTTTTTAACTCATAACAATTTATTTTACTGATTACTATGCACTTTATTGATTAACTATTGAGTAATTGTGTTCATTGCATGTTTATGATGTGGCTATCTATACTATATTTCCAGAGATTGTCTGGTTATTATTATTCGTCTCATAGTTGATAAATGATTACCTGTAGTAACGTTCAAATAATTGCCTTCTCTTTTAATAATTATGGAGACATACAATATGTAATTTGTTTTTGTGAAAGCCATAAAGGAAACATTAAATTGTTTTGAAACACCAATCATCAATATAATGTTTTTTGTAACTATGAATATTACTGTCTTCTTTGTTACTATGGACACAATGTAATCCATTCCTATCTGACTCTTGATTCAAGAAGTGAAACAACAAATATTGCATATAGTAACCCAGGCTATTGGGGTTTTCCATTATGCCCTAGATGGAGTTCTTTATTTGTATGCTGAGACCCATAATGGAGTTTCCTTGTATGAGATGACACCAACACACATTGTCAGACCCCCGTTCATCTACACACGGCAGCTGTAATGTCTTGCCCTAGTGGGAGCACATGGTGATTGTGACCTAGAAAAAGCATGCTGTCACTTGTAGGCGAGGTGGGGAATGCAAAATGTGCCGGGGGGTGGTGTTTCTCCACAGTTTTGTGATTTGTAAGTGATCAGCTGTAGTCTATGTAAGGTGAGCTGGGTGACACGTTTCTCTGTTTATAGTTTTGCGATATTTCTTCTGGCTTTTTTCTGCCTTTGCATAATTATGGATGAGAGGATGTAAACAAACGTATTTTCTGTAAAACTCCCACACTGACATGTGGAACACTCAGCACTGTTTTTAATTAAAGAATTTGAAACAGACAGTCCACTCGTAACGATGCAAAACAATATCAACATACAGAGACAACAGTATTTAAGTGTGTGTTCTATTTTCCATTAATCAAATAAGCAGGCTTGGTGTATCGGACTAGCATAGGCTGTGTGAGCATCTTTGTGTTGGTGTATACAGTAGGTGGAGATGGTGAAGCAAAACAATTACACACCGCAATTGCTGGTACAGCGTGAGAGACTTTCACTTTCCAAATGGCACAAGATGTGTCACAGACAGGGGATTCTAAGGGGAACTCAACCACTGAGTGGGGGGCTTTCCACTGTAGTGTCATTTTGAATGCCACACAGTCACATTATTCCAGATCTGTGTGTGTTACTGACTGTGGTAAATCACTTTCAGAGAGTTTGATAGCATTGAGCTCATTGTACAGTAGATCTCTTACTCACTCGTGTCCACATGCAGAGAGAGACTTTTAAACATTTGTACTCTACACTTTAGCCCAGCGTCAAGGAGTCCATATTTCAGTTCAACAGAACAAGATTGTATGTCTAAAGTATATCAAGGTAAGAAAAAAGTTCCTTTACAGTGTGTCTGTTGCTTTCATTGTTTAGCTGATTCAATCTACATGCTTGTGTTGGTTAATATCTTACTACCTGTTCCTTAAAACTCTTTCTGACTAGAATGTCTGTTATGTACTGGCTCTTTAACCTGTGCATTACATTTACCTGAGTGCTCCACCCTCTAGCTCAACACAAACCCCAATCCCTCTTTTTCTCTTTTTCTCATCTCTGTCTCTCAGCCTCTCTCAGTGTCACTATGAAGGTGATGGAGGGTGACGTAGGGAGTCGGTTCAGGTTGGCTGAGTCAGGTTTGGGGTTGACAGGGTGTATATGCGTGGCCTATTCTGTGTGGACTTCTGGCTGGCTCAATGACACCGGGCTGTGGACTAGAAGCAACAACAACACAAACAGTGACCAGAACAGCATTATCTTTAACGGTGAGTGGAGAAGACGCATTGACCATCAGCATCCATCTGTGTTTGTATCACCCCTGTCTCCGGGTGTAGTAACGTCTGTGACACGTTGACACAATTGAGTAATTTCAGGGTAAAGTCAAGTAATGTAAAACCAACTGAGGCTAATTCAAAGTGTGGCTAATTCAATGTAGTTACATGACAATAACAACCAAATAAGAATGCACCCAATAGGATGTAAAAGAAACAAATGTAATAGGAGTTTTCGTCAACATTTTAGATGAACTTGCGGTTAAAAAGGAAGATTTTTTCGTTCTCAGAATCACAATGAACCTGACTTGAGGAGACAGCTAAGTAGAAGGCTAAGCACCATAGGACTTCAGTTATGTAAACAGGTGTGAACTTGCCCCTGAAATCATCATCCACATTGTCAGGGAATTGGGCGAAAGTTCAAGGTTTTAGGGTAGAAGAAAGTGTAGAGTAGGGGAAGTACAAATTGCACATTTGTTCACTAGGGCTTGGCAGAGCCGGCCCAAGGCATAAGCAATCTAAGTGGCTGCTTTGGGCCAGCTGGCCACCAGGGGGCCCCCAATCGAGTTCACAGGTGACTCTGTGTGGTATGAGGGGGCCTCCAAATCAAATTCTGCTTAGGGCCCCCAAAAGGCTTGGGCCGGCACTGGAGCTTGGCAAAATAAAACTTGAAATGATGCTTGTAATCCTAGTTCACTTAAATTGGGAACAAGATAAGACTTATTAAAGGTTATGCGCACACCTGAACTCACTATTCACTCACCTAGAACTAGAACAAACTGGAATCCCCACCTTCATGCTAATGATTCTTGATGACCATCGATGTGTTGTACCTTGTTCCCTCCTTCAGAGAAACAGTGTTATGAACATAATCTGAAATTCCCTTTTCAATCTGTCACTTCAGTATATCACATTAGGATTCCCAAGGCCAGGCAGACGGTAGAAATTAAGCAGCCAATGTCAGCCTACCCATGGGGAAGCCGTTTTTAAAGACCAGCAGGCTCCTTCGGCAATGAGTAATATGCAGTCTACCAATTCACCCACTCCTAGCTGAAGGCACACTACGTGTCAGGCTAGGAGATGTGACATCCAGGGAGCAGGTCTTCACAAATATGTCCAGCTCACCAAAGCCCTGGTGCCAGGTGAGAAGGCAACATGTTAGGTTACATTTGCCCTTTGCTTCCATGACAACAAAATTGACTCAGCTGTCCAGCAAAATAGTAACACATTACCAGAGCCCAAACTGGCATAACGGTTTCCTGTTCCAGCATGATTTTTGGCTGAATGGGCATGGACTTACTCCAAAATCATGCCTTCCCAGAAGTTTGGTGGCTGGTATAGCCGCATAGGGGGAGAGCATTTTTTTTTGGAAAAGCTCATATGGTTGTGATGGTGAGATGTCCACATACTTTTGGTTATAGTGTAGTTAACTTATAAAATATAGGTGATGACTATTATGGAAACATTCATTTTACACTTTTGAACAATTGATTATTTAAAAAAATAATAATAAACAAATTGTTGTTTGACTATGAAAATCATTATTTGGTGACTACTCTAAATATTGCGCTGTAACAATGTGACTGAATGAATGATGTTCATACAAAACTGTGTATGGTTTTTCCACCATATAAATCTCCAGTTCTCAATTGGGTTTAAATCATTGTTGAAGCCTTTTCCAGCTAGCCAAGCAATGAAGTACTACAAAGCATGTAGTGGAGCTGTCTAATAATTCTGAACACCTAAATATGAGGTATTTATCACTGGAAGCCCTCGCCACTCTCACGAACCAGTTATATCACCTGAAAATCATTCTACCCACAATTATTTAGGTTGACATGATTTGGAGTTAGAAAGATGCGCTTGGAAATAATAATCAGAATACCAACATTGAAGAGAGAGATAATGATAGATGGAATGTACAATTCATGCCAAACCGTGTTGTCATCGTATTGCCATTGTGTGCCGCATATTCTTTTCTTTTCATAATTAATTGTTGCTGTCTCCTCTAAATTTGACTCGGATTTGACCTGCAGATCAAGACAGGATGAGACATGAAATGTGTAATATGAGCCATTTGTTGATAATGAAAGGAATAAGAGCTCCGCTATGCTTCCAGATAACTGTGAACTCTTTTCAAGGCTGTCAAAAATACTGAGAGTCACTGAGGAACTGTCCGATACTTTAAGATGTAAGAAGCTACAGAGTGTGATGCTGACGTTATTACAAGGTGCTGTGTTATTAAGTCAATGTTTACTTACTAAGTGGTCGTGTTTGTGTGTGTTTACAGCTCTGGAGGCAGAACAAGTGTTTGGTGTGCTGTCCTTTCTGATGGCTGTGAGTTCAGGTGCTCTGTGCCTTGTGTTCTCCCTCTGCTGGACATCCCAGACAGTGCGCTCCTACTCCAATACTCGTCCTCTTCTTATGGCAGGCCAGGCTCTGAACCCCACAGTCCTGTTGGTCCTTACACTGGGTTTCACAGGTCAGTGCCACAGATAATGGATGGACAGGTCTGTCTGTCTGTCTGTCTGTCTGTCTGTCTGTCTGTCTGTCTGTCTGTCTGTCTGTCT
>JACXGM010013003.1:5672-23569 GCA_016801145.1 Umbra pygmaea
GCTTAAGTGTTCATAACAAGAAATGGCCATGAGAAATTTGGTGATGATTGACCATTGTTTAGGTACATTAAAACCACGTTAAGTTTTTTCACATTAAGCCTTTTAGTAGGCTATGTCCCGTATGCGATGGGATGTCGTAACGTGGCTCAAACACTTTCAGCATGTTTAAAGTCCTCATTTTGCACAACCGAATATGGCCCCATGTCTGGACCTATAAACACACCGATAGCGTTAGTGATGGCTTTAGCCCGGTCTGATTAATTGCTTAAATGTCACGGTGATAAGCGGTTGTTTGCAGCTTTCGTTTTCACTCCTGTCAGTGAAACACCGGGGTGATGTCGCTTCAAATGCGTGGCCATGCTTGATGTGTTTCCACTGTCATATCGCTTTCTTGTGCCACAGTGCCTACACACTGTCACGGTTTTATCCACTAACATCTATCCTTCATTATATTTAACAAGGAAGCCAAAATGCTCCCATACAGGGGATTTAAATGACGCGGGACGTCCAAGCTCCTCCGTTCCTCCGCTCGCCATGACCATGCTGTGAGCGGACTGAACATGCGCAAAACTTTTTTATTTCAGTAATCAATCCGCGGATCACGTGTGTCCCGAACTGAAGATATTGATCCGAACGGATCACGGATCAATGACGATTCGTTGCACCACTAGCTAGAACCCCAACATTCTATGCTTTAAGGACATATGAGACATGTATTTATAACTTAAATACTGCATTAGTGAGCATTACTATGAAGTGAAAACGAAAACTTTTTTTTAAAGATGCGTAGCTGACATTAAGTAGTCGTAACATTGTGAATTTTATAGCTACACTAAAACCGAGATATTTGCTAGAATCCCAAGATGCTAAGCTTTAAGGACATATAAGACATGTATATATATCCCAATAAATGACAGTGTAAGCATTGTTTCTAGTTTGACATTCCATTTAATTTGAGGCACATGTGTACAAGGCACATAGCTTACATTATGAGGGGAAATTATTATTTTTGTTGTACCTACTGTAGAATGGTGACATTTGCTACATTCCTGAGTGTCTAAGCTTTCTGTAGATATATAACATGTATATATAACCTAGAAATAGGACTTGTGAACTGTGATTGTTTGGACTTGGTGAACGCAGCACAGGACAACCTATTTTTTTAAGGCTACTGGCGCCAGTAGGGTGCTCCCTAAGTAGTTAAAAATTAACCTGTAAATCAATTAATCGAGAATAAAAAATTTTTAAAAGTTATAATATAGGAGTAAAGTTGGTAGCCTCGAATACCAGCGCTGATGCTGGAAGGTGACATAATTAAATCAACGTGACCTTTCTCTTTTGTCACATTTGCCTGCCCGCACGAGCATCGTATTGTTGTGTAAAGAGACGATGAAAAGAAGGGTAAGATAGATCACCACAGAGAGATTGTTTCCCAAATCAATTAGCTGATGTTCAAAACTACTGTAACATTTATCTCGTTTTGTAGTGTCATTTTGAAGTACATGTTTGCCACCAAAAGCCAGCCTACAGGTCTTTCTACTAGTCAACCTGGCGGTACCTAGTGCAATATTAGATTGTTTTAGCTTTATTAATTTGTTCTTTCTCGGTCGGAGGGATGTGAGGGACAGTAGTGTGGATGTGGAGGTGAGTGTAAAAGAGAGAGGTTAGAATAGTACTCTAAACCTGTTACAGATGATACTCTACAAACATGGTGAGTGTAATAGAGATACGTTAGAATAGTACTCTAAACCTGTTACAGATGGTACTCTACAAACATGGTGAGCGTAAAAGAGAGAGGTTAGAATAGTACTCTAATCCTGTTACAGATGGTACTCTACAAACATGGTGAGTGTAATAGAGATACGTTAGAATAGTACTCTAATCCTGTTACAGATGGTACTCTACAAACATGGTGAGCGTAAAAGAGAGAGGTTAGAATAGTACTCTAATCCTGTTACAGATGGTACTCTACAAACATGGTGAGTGTAATAGAGATACGTTAGAATAGTACTCTAAACCTGTTACAGATGGTACTCTACAAACATGGTGAGCGTAGTTGAGAGAGGTTAGAATAGTACTCTAATCCTGTTACAGATGGTACTCTACAAACATGGTGTGTGTAATAGAGATACGTTAGAATAGTACTCTAATCCTGTTACAGATGGTACTCTACAAACATGGTGTGTGTAATAGAGATACGTTAGAATAGTACTCTAATCCTGTTACAGATGGTACTCTACAAACATGGTGTGTGTAATAGAGATACGTTAGAATAGTACTCTAAACCTGTTACAGATGGTACTCTACAAAAATGGTAAGTGTAAAAGAGATACGTTAGAATAGTACTCTAAACCTGTTAGAGATGGTACTCTACAAACATTCTCAGGCTGTACTCATGCAACAAACCACTGAATGCTTTTAGTGTTATTTTAAGGAATAAGGTATTAGAGGAGACTAAACTAGGCTCAACTTCAGAACATAGTGTGTGATAATAAATGGTTGCGGCAACATTGGGTAATGGGAACAATGGACACTATGAAGGGGTGTGTGTGTGTCAAGGGATGTGTGTGCATGTGCGTGTGTAGGGTGCCTTTTTTTTTACTTGAGCCCCTGCCCCCAAAAATGTCTCTGCACGGCCCTGCTCTGGAGCTTACAAGCCCCATAATTGAGACCTGACTACGACAGGTGAGGGGAAGAGCCTAGTTCTTGACAAAGGATTTGAAATCAACTCAAATATCAAAACAAAAATGTCTTCCTTGTCAACCGTCATACCAGAGGCTGGAAGCCAAACATCTCCCCCCTTTTTAGCTGAGAGGAAGTGACAGTCTTCACAGCCTAGCCAATTGATCAGTCACAAGAAGGGAATGTGAGGATATAGGCATATGCAAATAACTATTTTGAGATGGTAAATGATGGTATACATGAATGACTACACAAGATGTACTATAGATGATTATACAGAGTAAATTAATACATTGTCTAGTAAGGTATGTGAAACAAAACATTTGTTTGTCATGATTACTTATAAGTCATTAAAAGAAGATCTAGGTAAGTATATACAAATCAGGACTAATATAAATTAGCAAAACAGTGGATGAATATAAAAAAAGAGTATAACAATTCGTAATAGAGGATAGTAAACCATCATACTCATCAACACCTTCCATGTACTGAGTTGTCTACCAGCCACCCAGGACAACGTTCGTAAAACCTTCTTTAAGGTGGAGATTTTACACAAGATTGTCCCAGTGGAGCACAATCTATTCCAGCAAACAAGTGACAGTCCCCCTCTGGAACAAAGCACATTCCAAAGTGTCACAGTGATGATAGTATCCATCCCTAACTTTCATTCCCTCATGGTTTACCCCATAACCTTGGCTAAAATATTCACATCCTCCCTACTTATAAGGATATGGGTAGTGTCTGAGCTTGTGTTTATCAAACTGAACCTCATTCAATAGTGGGGCAGAGGGGCTAGCCATAGAAATATAATCCATTTGCTCATAAACATGATCCGTGTGTGTCACCTTTATCAAGGTTACCACTGAAACTTCTGGTCCATTGGAGGGAGGTACATACGCTTTACAAGCATGTCCAGCACCTGGTTTGATCCCTCATTCACACTCAAGATTTCCGTACGGACAGTCCCGAGGTCCTCCTTTGGCATTGCATGCTTGCCGTGTTGGTCCACATAATGTCCGGGAGGTCCAGGACAGGCAATGACTGTTGGCACAGGGTCTGAGTCAGGGACTGTGATTAGGGGCATTTGGGGTCTAACCTTTTTGGAAAAATCTTTTAGAAAAGATCTAAGAAAATGAATTATGCAACAATCTACAAATGCCAATACAACAAAAAATCTCTATCACTATTCCTAGCTGAATGAGAATAGTATGCCACTGTCTTAACAATAAATCTAGCCAATCCCAAACATGGACATCACGACCTGCATTATCCTTTACCTTCTGTCTTAACCCTATAAGTTTGTTCATAGCCAAGGTAAATGACCCATTCGTTGCAGTGTTATTCAGGATTACCATACAGCAGAATTCGTTTAAGAAAATACATACACGACTCTTCTCTCCTAGTATCCATTTTAGGGCTTGTCTAATCTGCTATGTCATCTTACTAGTAGCACAAAGTTGCTCACCTAAAGCGGTTAGGGCTGCATCGGTATAGTTGATAAACCTCTGCTGGTTATAGTAAATATAGTTAACCTCTTAGCATGCAGTATCCCGCCTGCGGGAGATTCCCCCCTCAAAAAAAAGAATCTGGAATAGAATCACAGTTCACAAGTCCAATTCTTTGGTTATATATACATGTTATATATCTACAGAAAGCTTAGACACTCAGAAATGTAGTAAATGTCTCCAATTTACAGAAGCTATAACAAAAATAAAAATTTCCCCTAATAATATCAGCTACGTGCCTTGTACACATGTGCCTCAAATTAAATGGAATGTCAAACTAGAAACAAGGTTAACACCCTCATTTATTGGGTTATACTGTATATAAATCTCTTATATGGCCTTAAAGCTTAGAATCTTGGGATTCTAGCAAATAGCTCTGTTTTAATTCACAACGTTACGACTACTTAATGTCAGCTACGCATCTCGAAAACAATTTTTTTCACTTCATAGAAAATACATTAAGGAATAAAATCAAAGCTCACGAATACAATATTTAAGTTATAAATACATGTCTCATATGTCCTAAAAGCATAGAATGTTGGGGTTCTAGCAAATATCTTGGTTTTAAAAATGCTATGACAACGAGATAAATATTAGTCATAATGTGACCTAAATAGCCAGTAACAAGCTGTTAGCTTGTTCACTCAGCTAGCGATTTTTGCACCACAAGTGAAATAGAATGTCAAAAAGAAAACATGGTTAACACCCTTATTTTTTAGGTTATATATACAAGTCTTATATCTCCTTAAAGCTTAGAATATTGGGGTTCTAGTAGAAATCTCGGTTTTAGTGTAGCTGTAAAATTCACAATGTTATGACTGCGAGTTTCAACTACACATATTACAAACAGTAATATTATTTTTTCTTCTCAATTAAAATTGAAATGCCAACTAGAAACACGTCTACCACACTCATTTCTTAGGTTATCTATAAATGTCTTATATGTTCTTAAAGCCTAAAATATTGGGATTCTAGCAAATATCTCGGTTGTAGTGTAGCTATAAAATGCACAATGTTACGACTCCTTAATGTCAGCTCCACATCTTGAAAACAATTACGTTTTACTTAGGAAATATAGGAAAGCATATTTTACTAATGTTAAACTTTTACTACAAAATACAGTACTTACAGTCGTAAATCCTTCTTTTTGGTCATCAAAGGGTCCCAGTAATGACATAAAGCATAGTTTTCCCAGGTAAAATCCATCTTGTTATGTGAAAATTGCAATTTATTGACCGGACCGTTAACAAATGTATACATAAATAAATGAAGAACTTAGTGTATTTGAACCGCGGGCCTGCATATCTGAACTAAAGACGGATGTGAAAAGTGTCAAACAGCTAAGCAATTTCGGCATAATCGTCATCCTTAATAAACAGAGATCTTAAAAAAGATCGTTTACAAAATAAATTTGTTGTTCGTCTCACGACCCGGATATAAACGTCATCACGGTGCATTTTTTCTAAATGAATACTTTTACAATAAATGCAACAGATCATTGGCTGTCTCTAAAAATCACTCTAAAATGTTAGACATATGTGGCCAGCCTCTATGCAACATGATTTTAATTGCGTCCAGCACCCTATCTCATTATATGGCTTTATAGGGTTCTTTCAAAGAGGATGTAGAAAAATAAAAACTGAAACTAATTATGCATTTTCTTTATTTCTTCTTCTGCCATATTCACTGTATATTTATTTGAAATGAATTTTACACATCCAAAACTTTCAAAGTCTTTTTTTTAATATCAACCATTTCAACCATATCAACCTCCTATCATCCTCAAGTTGTTATTCCATTCATTAATTTAAGCTGCTGTAATCCATACCAATAATGTTTCGAAACCTGCACTGATCTCACTTACAGCTTTATACTTATTGGGAATACCGTGTGGCTGTCCTATGGCATCAAGGGTAACTTGTGGATCTGGTGTGTATGACCTTTTCACTTTCCGTGTTGACCTTCCACTTGAGAGAAACCATGTGGTACTATGGTTACATTATGAGTGACTGTAACTCCAGCGCATGTCCCTGACCATCCTAGTGGTAACACAGGTTGTAGCTGTCTTCCTCCACACATCCAAAAAAGTTTGGATTTCTGTGGGCATGCCAAATCTAGGCATCACTTCTCTGGTTAGGAACGTTATCAATGTTCCTGCTCCCTGATCTTTTGAGGGAGTTGCTTCTATCCATCTGCTGAACCTGTCAATTACAACCAGCATGTACCGTTTCCCTTGGATGGGCCTTATCATGTCCACATAGTCAATGACTAACTGTCGAAACGGTCCTTCTGGTGTGCGAATGTGACCTAATGGCATCACTTTTCCTTTTCTGATGTTGTTTTTTGCACACACTTCTCATTCTGCAAGGACTGCATCCACCGTGGCCTGCATGTACTGATGGGTGCCTAAAACCCTGCTCTCAAATCTTCCTAATAACCTCCCTCACATGTACTGATGGGTGACTAAAACCCTGCTCTCAAATCTTCCTAATAACCTCCCTCACATGTTCGTGACTTCCCTGACTTTGTCTTAAACACCATTTGCTTTTTAATCCCGATTTCATCAATTATTATCCCCTCAGGTGTGCACAATATTTGAAGTCCCAGTTGACACAATGCATCTCTTCCTAACAAGTTCACTGGAGTGTTTTCTGATACTAATTTGGGAATTACTGGTAGAGCGTCCACTTGTAGTCAGACTTACTGGAGCTGTCATTGGTATTAGCTGTGCTTTTCCAGAGAATACTATTGTCTTTACAAATTTACTTGACATGGTGCGACGCATAATTTCAGCTAACGCCGGTGTTAGATGCCCCAGTATGTGCCATAATTTGTGTATCTCTACCATTCACCTGAACATACAGCATTGGTTCTTCATCAGTTTGCGAGATGACTGCTGCAAACAGACCCTCACTCAACATTGATGATTTGGCCCTGCATTTGGATTTACAGAACCAAAGGGTGCTGATCATGTGGCTGATGCCACCCGCCCTGGAATTGAATACTCCCTTGCCAATTTTGATTGTTTCGGGTAGGATGACCAGGCTCTCGCCACCCTCCCCGGAACTGATTATTACCCCACCATTTCTGATTATTCCTCCCAAAGTTCCAATTGGGAACCCATGCGTTGACAGGGCACTCCCTCTAATTATGACCTGTCTGGAAGCAACCCCATCACACACCTCTTGGACCCCTTAGTATTTTATTTTGTTGGTTATACCCCTCACCCTGATACTGCCTAGGGTTCTGTGTATACACTTGTTTCACTGGTGCAGCAGGTGTCTGTGGAGTCTGCAGTTGTTGTGGTGGATTTCGACCCTCCTGAAGGATGGGCGCCATGGTGGTGTCTGGCACAGTCTCTGCTGTTACTGAGGCTTGAGTCTTTCTTTGTCGTCAGATCCTCTAGTTGTAGTTCAGTACCTTTCCTCTGGATATATGTCTCCTACTCAGTCAGTCTCTTTTCATTATGCCTGTGTCTTTCCACGGAATTAACAAAACAGTCTCTGAACTCTTTGTGTGACGTTGATGTTGTCAGCCCTGCTATGTCCTCTAGTTTGGCTTTTTTACAGTTGTGGGTAACGCATCCACCAGCGCTTTTGGCTTTACGGTTGTGGGTAACGCATCCACCAGCGCTTTTGGTTTTACGGTTGTGGGTAACGCATCCACCAGCGCTTTTGGTTTTACGGTTGTGGGTAACGCATCCACCAGCGCTTTTGGTTTTACGGTTGTGGGTAACGCATCCACCAGCGCTTTTGGTTTTACGGTTGTGGGTAATGCATCCACCAGCGCTTTTGTGAACATGTGAGATACCAGTGTGTGCTCAGTTTTCATCTTGCACTTTTCCACCTGCTTCTGAATTCAGCTGGGTTGTCAGTCTCTCCCAGTGTTGATCCTTTCATGAGGTCAGTGTCCACCATGGCTGGGAATTCCCTAAGGCCTTCCAGAGTTGTTGTCTATATGGGTCACAGGATCAGGCATCTCCAGTGCTGTTTCTGTTTCCCATTTTTCAGCACCGCCAGAATTTTTTAACAGCGTTGGTCACACCAACCATTCTAACCAACAGAGCTTTCACGTCACCGGCCACAAGGATCTTTCCTGTCATGTGCTCCTCTAATGTGTCTCAAGGTCATGCATGGGCCAGTGTACATATTGGTATTGCTGCCCTTTAACTAAAATAGGTTAGGTTCCATTTCCTCTTAAGGCTTTTTTAATGTTCCCCTGCTTCTCAGTCTTCCACCCTTCTCTTTGTCATAAGTTGCTGGGGCCGCCCTGGCCTCTCCTAACTCCCTCTCCCTCTCTCTCGACTTTATCTTATCTAACAGAGTCCTTTCTATTAGCTGGGACCTAATTTATATCCTTCTTGCCAATTGGTCTAGTTTATCTGATATTTCTGGCATTGGTGGGAGTTGTTCTTCCTGTAAATATTCCTCCTCTGATTGGTACTCTGATGAACTGTCTTTCTAAAGTGTATGGAGCTAAAAGAGTCTCAATAAAGATAAATGCACACACAACATTCACATATGCACACACAGTATTCATACATGCACACACAGGATTCATACATGCACACACAGGATTCATAAATACACACACAGGATACACAAATGCGCACAAAATTCACAAATGCACACACAAAATTTAAAAAGCACAGAAGATTCACAAATGCACACACAATTCATAAATGCACACACAATTCATAAATGCACACACAATTCATAAATGCACACACAATTCATAAAGGCACAGGACACAATTCAGAAATGTATTTCTGATGCACACACAAATTTATCTTGAATTACAAACTGCTTGCGGTCTGTGAAACTCACTGCATTTTTGTGTGAATTTTGAGACTCCCCTGACGTGGCTCGACACACAAATGCGTTTTTTTAAACAATCACATGAACGCGTTCACACAGCACCGGGAGCTTAACGTTACCGATGGAAGGACAACTTTTTTCTGCCTCTGCCAAGCATTTTCTGCTCAAATTTCAGCAATGAAAGACATTACATTTCATTAGACATTTTAATATTTAAGTTGATTCACTCACGTAAAGACTGATAAAAATGTGTCGCTGCAACAAAAATTGCATAGTCTGATAAATAAATAAATAAACTGGCGGATATCCATTTTTTAAATCCATTTATTACATGAGACGCAATAGTGTAGGCTGGGGGCGGGGCGCTATGTCTTAACGAGTTCAAAGCATATTTTTCATTTGGACATCATACCAACCCTTATTTGTCACTGACCCAAACTTAGTTGATTAGCAACTGATTCTAAGTCAAGTAGCCTTCCTTCAAACCACTACACTCCTTCAAATCTTACTTCGCCATAATATGTTTTCTTATTATATATCATGTTCAGGGGGGTAGTGGTAAAAAAAAGAGGTGGGTAAACTATAAATTCTGTGATCAGGTGGACCACAACGCGGTCACCGGTAAGGCTATCATTTGATGGTACCAAGCATTGGTGTAGTGGTAAATAAAATGGTGGGAAAACTATCAACTCTTCACGGCGATCATGTTAAAATGAAGAATCATCAATATCAACCATAACATATTACATTTTTAAACAATCATTCCATTGCTTTTAATACAGGTAGGCTATATAAATAGGGCTTTGTGTCCATTTTACACAAAATCTGATGCATTTTAATCCACATTAGTTCATTCATCCCAAAAATGTTATTTGGACTTGACACCAATTTCACATAAAATACTATTTGAAAATGTTGATATTGAAATGTGTCATCTGTTTATAATCTTTTTACCTCAATTGAGCTGCAATGCAAATATGTATAGCAAAATGCTGATGTGCATCAGTGTGGATATACAGTAAGTTATGTGATAACAAACAGATCAAAGCATGTACATTAATATCAAATGTAAGCAATACTAACCAAATAACCAAATTGTTCATGTTCTTGTGGTAATCGTAAACTAGTACACTTGATTCAAAAATCAGCTCATCTGCAGAATCAATATAGCACTTCTCTTTGTAAATCAAGGTTTGAAAGTATCTTACTTCAATGGGATAGACAATAATATGAAGCCATATATTATGAACAAAAAACATTATTTGCACAACCAAAGCACTAACCTCTCTCCTCTTGTGGTCTTCCTGAATGGCGGCCAGTCTCAGCACAACTTTGTTTTTATTAACCCTGTTTTTATTATTAGTTACTGTACTTTGATAGTTTGGCTATGTATTTGAGCTACATTTAGATAAATATGTGCAATACAGTACGGAGCTCCTGCATTGACTAAGCTATGCTGGCTAAATAGCTACTGACTGACTAGAGCTAGATAGATAGTACTAACTGAAATATGAGCAACTATTTTCTTTACCGTTACTTTACACTAATTTTCCAATATAATGCTTTGTTTTGTATGAGTCTTTCTATTTATAAAACAGATGCAGGAGTTAGCTGATACATTACTCTAAAAAGAGTCTGGCACATCGTCTGCTGTGTCTTTGAGTCACACGCACTGGGAAGATGAGAGCTGCTGAACAGAACAGTGCATGAACGCGTTGTTGCTACGCAAGGCACATTCAGTGCTGAGAACTAAATATTAAGTGGGTAAACGATAATTAACTAAATTAAAAGTTGAGTAAACCCTATTTCACAAATAAAAAAGTTGGTAAACGGCATTTACTGTACCTGCGTTTATCCTTCACTACATTGTGATCTCTGGGGGTGGGGCGCTGTGTCGTAACGACATCTCATTCTCAATACCTTAATGCAGTGCAATATGGATAGACTTCGTTTTAGGTATAACAACCTATGAAACTGATAATGAACAATAGGAAACTAAAACGTCATAAGCTTAATTTAGAATGGCTTAGGGACGATAGGCTAAAGGTGGATAAACGCACTTTGGAAGTGGGTAAACGCTATTTTCAAATTTCGGGAGGTGCGTAAACGGCGTTTACGTGCGTTTAGCCTCCACTACATCCCTAATCATGTTGGTGTCATGTTTGGTTTCATTGCTGAAGAAGCATCTGCTTGTAATTTGGATGGGAGCTAATTAAAACAATGTTTGGATATATTCCCTGATGTTTTACAAACAGATTATTATAAAACGAATTTACAAATGTAAAAATAACTGCTGATTATATAAATATTGTGGAATAGGTTACAACAGTAAAGTTTTAGGCTACCCCCTCAAGTGTGAAATTAACTACTATTGGACATCTAAAAGTAGCCAAATAAAAATAGTAGTAGGACATCCAATACACTGATTAGCAAAAGTTGTCAATCATCTGAAAATCATTAGTCTCACAGACTTGTCTTCACAACATGTATTTTTTGTAATTTGCCTAATAAGACTTATTAATGATGAATTTGATGTATTGAAGCAATATAGAAGAGGCAATTGCGTTTTCTTTTTTGAATTGGTAGAATTGGCTGGTAATATTAGGGCATCCACCAGCCACAGTGGCTAAGTTAATTTCCCAGCCTGGTTACGATTTGAACTGCAACTGCTTAAGATGGCAACCTTAAAGCGGTAGCTAAAACTTTTATTTCATATCTTATGTCTCGGTCACAGAAGTAAAAACAGATATAGCAGTACACCATGATATTTCTAACTGGGAATACATCAATTATACGAGAGAATGTTGTCAAACATGTTGCCTGAATAATTTGGGTGACTGCAGTAGTACTTGTTGCCAGTGACCAAAATTTTTTTTTGAGGCCCTGTTGTAAATGTGATGGGACTTCACGTTGAATTGAATTGCTGCTTTTAAGAGCAAATTAGTTCGGTATTTTTGTAGATGGCACTTATTGCCCTGGCCAATACCCTTGGTGCCATTGCAAAAATCTGTAAAGGGAAAAGTAAAAATGTACTTATTTAGCTTACATTCCCTGCTTTCAAAATGACACTGGGGAAAAATGTATAGGCCTATTGCTTGTTTCCCAGAAATATAGACATTCATGTTAAAAACAATACGTCTGCTTCGGACAAGTAAAAAATTGAAGGACAAGTGGCCAATAAAGTTAATGTCAAGCCCTGGTAAAACACTCTCAAACATAACCAGTCAGAGACTTTTTTGTATCCTGCTAAAATAGCCTATAGGGACCTATGTTTTGCGCGATGCGGACAGAACACGGACAGAACCGCGGAATCCAGACATTAACGCGGAATTCAGTGTGCTCTGGTGTGTATAGCAATCCCCCCACCCCACTTACCCAAGACAGAGCCACCTGCCCTTGAGCAAACCGATCACTCCACTGTGGTTCGTGTGCATGTGTGCACACTGTTGAACCTGCGCTCCTGCTTGTTTGGGGATTTGCAAGCAGTGTTATAAGGTACTCAGTCAGGGCATAACCTTTGTCTCCTAGAGGAATCACATCCATCCATTTCACCAAAAAACTATGGAGAACTATTACAATAATTGTACAAGGGCTTAACTCACCGAGGAGATGACTCCAGCCATGCAGTGCGCGCTGTAGCCTTGTTCCAACGCTGCAGTTTTAAAAAATAGAGTCGCGTGTCCCACCCGGCCACCGGCTACCATATTCAGAACAAACATCCTGGCATCACATATGATCTGAACGTTGATTGAATTAAAGTTTATGCGATTGATAATTGCGTAATCATTCATGGATGGTGGCTACAGATGCAGTACAATCAATTGCCCGATTCGCCCCAATTGGAAACCCAGCAATCTCATAAAATTGTCTTTTAATCATAGTTTGAATATACCAGAAAGGGACTTCATAGCCGCCAAAACTGCTGGCATACTTCAACTATTGTTGGCTGCAATATACCAGACCTGTCCCTGATCTCCCGCTGAAAGTTCCCAATGTAGAGAGCGCGCATTAAGGTCCTCCAGATCTGCCATCGATTCGACTACAGGACTGCTAAACCGCTTGTTTAAATAATATATAAATACATATTATTTGATTGCAATTGTTTTTTGCCTAATTTCAGCCCTCATGTTCTAGGCCATCCCAAAAGTGAAAGGGAAAAAATAAAACACTTAATAGCAATGTGCTGTATACAATTAATTCGTAATTATGACATGTAATTTGCAAAATCGGGTAGTTGCGATGCAGACACATACATCAATAATTGCTGGTTCAACAATTCACTGAACCGGGTGGTTATACCATGAACACCGCTAGTCACACTAAAGAATTTGCGTACACGAAGTCAGACCAGACGTGAGATTTTATCAAAGCCTACGATCACGTTCAAATTGATAAATCCCTTGGCTTGCGTAGGAATCGGCGTACGCCCATCGTACGCCTGTTTTAGGTCGCACGCACGTTTCATAAATGAGGGCCATTGTCTTTTTTCAAATCCTCTTAGCACTGTTATCTTTAGGTTTATCATTTCGAATTAAGGTAAGTATTTTTTTTGTTTTCTCACTGCTGCCGTCTGGTAGACGTTACCGGAGCATCAAGGCACGGACTACCAGACTTAAAAACAGTTTCTTCCCCCAGGCCATTCGGCTGCTCAACATGGAACACTGACACTGATCACAAATCATCTGTTGAGCACTAACATTCTCTGGTCACTTTATGCTCTCTACATCTGATGTACAGGAATTCAATGGACCTTGTAAAGCAATTTTCCATGCCATTCATAATATTTATTACTTCTACTGTTGTACATTTTCCAGATCACTGCTCAGTACATAGCCTATTATTACTATTGTCATTATCGTTTTAAAATTCTTTATATTGTTGTAATTCTTTTTAAGCCCACTGCATAGATGTGACGAGCCATGTCAAAAGAATTTCTCTGCATAGGATGATGTGATGTCATTCGATGCTTATGATAAATAAACGACTTTGACTTTGAAGTATCTCACTACATAGAGAAACACTAAAGCTGCCCTCTATTGGCCACTGAGTGATTATATATTATGTTTGTTATAGAAGAGTTTCTGAAAAATGTTTGATCATCTCTTCCCCAAAACATCAACTGGTGTGCAGTGTTGGGCATAGTTATTTTTAAGATTACTTTATAGTTACTTGATGAGTTCACAGGTTTTGAAAAGTCCCTAATTGAGACAACATTATTAGGTAAATGGAGTTCATATCTTACTGGTGACCATGATTGATATTTTCTTTACTCTTTCTATTTGTTTTATAGGTCACTGTTAAGATATGAACTCCATTTACCTGATAAATTTGTCTTAATTAGGCACTTCCCAAAACTTGTGAACTCATCAAGTAACAAAAAAGTAATCCTAAAAGTAACTATGCCCAACACTGCGTGTGTCAGTCATTTTATCTGTTTATGCCTGTCTTCTGTAGAGTGTAGCCTGTTCTATTTTTAGCTCTGCTAAGCACACACCTGAGTGTGTGTTATCGTCTAATTACTACACTGTGGCATTGTTTATCACAACAATTCACCCTTTCTTTCTAGGCGGATGGCCAACAAAGATACTCCCTCTCCTATTTGACTGCCTTGCCTAGGCTACACCTGGCATGGCAAGAAATCTTTGTGGGGTCTGATATGCCGCAACATGTGTAAGTTGCCCGTTATGTTGCTGAAACAATTGTCTTATTTGGTCTAGCACCCAGTTAGCATAAATGTAATTTTACATTAGGCCTACTTTTGGTGTGTCCATCATGTTTTTTGAATCTGAACTGCTTTGTTTGTCTTTCTGGTAGCATTTGTTTTGGTGTGGCCTTTTCTGTGACAGCATGGTACCGTTTTGTTTTTTTGCTTTTGTACTGGTTGCGCTAAAGTACTGGAGGGCTGGCATTGATTTTTAGCATTTGCAAAATGATTTCAGAATTCCCCAAAAAGGCTCGGGCCGGCACTGCTCCCACCTGTTTAATAGCGGCTACCGGGATCCCACATTGTCCCAGCAGCTCTCCATGGTGGTCACATCATTTCGACTCTGCACTAATTCAGCTTTTACCACCTTTAGTCCATCTTCCTGTGCCTGGTTTTGTCGTGCCCAATTTCGCTTATCATAATCAAAACCATCCACTTTTGCCTGTAAGAGTTCCCTCTCCCCACGTCTAATGGAGTGAACTGTCGTCAACGCTGCAATATCACTTTTGTCTTTTTCCATTAAGGCTAAATTGTTTCTAAACATGAAATAGCCTAGCACAGAGTTTTTGTATTTGTTCCAACTACTTCATTTAAATCCAACAGATGCATACCAATTTAGTATGCTGTTGTTTTCGGCAATTAGATTCAAGCCGCAGTCATTTAGCATTGTGAGTGTGTTGTTCACCTTATTTTTCCAAGCTTGTAGAAAAGAAACGATTGGTGGGTCCTCTATTCCTATACATTCTTTGTTCAACCCAGACATCACAATGTTCGTTTCATCTTGAAAAATGTGTAGTCTAGCAACAAACCTACAGTAGGTTCTGTGTACATACAAGCAAATATTTTCTTAAGCCTGCTAGACAGTTTTCTATTCACCAGTGCTGCAGAATCCTCAGAGCTAAAAAATCCCACTCTCAGGAAAAACACAACCCGTCCGTTCAACAGATTTGTCCAGTTTTTCCTTTTGAAATAATATCCATACTCTGGATGTTCTACATCAGGGGTGCCCACACTTTTTTGCATGATGATCTACTTTTAAAATGTTTAACTCAATGAGATCTACCAACTTAAAAAGAGTTTATTTAAAAAAAATACACTTCAAATGCTTGTTGCTACCACTGCATGTAACTCTATGTGGAATTCTTCATCTAAAGGAGAGAAATGTTAATAAATGTTGATTGTTGATATTCCATTAACACTGAACTCAAAACATCTACAATACAACTGATTAAAATAGCCAGTTTATGATGGTGTGACTCAACCGTAATGATACCTCTGTGGATGCCTTGCTTTTAGGCTTGGGCGAGTAAAAAGTGACTGTTCACCAGTTAATTGAGATTTCAGTTCTTTCACCTTTGTTCTTCTAAGCTCGCTTCTTACAGGAAAATCGTTGTCATAGATTTTATTAAGTGTACGAAAATGTTTGTCAACGTTTCCTTTCTTTGGAAATAGCAATAAGCTACTTGTTTTAGGCTTTTTGCTTGGTACCACACTCATTTTCAAATGTTTGGAATTCATTGTACATTTGTATTTTGCTAATTAATGTCATATGTGCAACCGAATACGAAGATTAGGCCTAATGCAAGCTTCACTATTTTGCGCTCTGTGCTCCGAGTCCGAAGCTCTTGGAAATCGCGAGGCAGACTAAACGTTAGTTGTCATGGCAACTGAATAAATAAGCATTTATAAAAAATGTGCGATCTACCATCATTGTCTTTGCGATCGACTGGTAGATCGCGATCGACCTATTGGGCACCCCTGCATGCAGACTGATAGAAAACTGTTCAGCTTAGCCAGATTTCCTCACACGGGGCACCATTTGTAGTCGAGGAGAGAGAAATACAATTAATATGCACTTATGAAGTTAACGCATTAATAATTAATGTATTCCCTTTTCTCCCCTGTTGTAATAGTCTGAGTTATACACAGAAGAATGCTTAATACAGTGTAGAGATGGATAGTATTGACGTTGTTGATATTTACTATCTAACTATATGACCCCATATCGATTGTTTTTCCGTGTGTGTAGAGAGCTAAGGAAAGGAAATACCCCAGCGACCAGGGAAACTTAATCATTGCCCGCAATAGTCAGGCAGTGCGTACCTAACTGGAATCAGGCGCGGATTAATGCACAGGCTTGCATAGGCTGCAGCCTAGGGGCCCCACGTGTGCAGGGGCCTCGGATTGGCCAACATAATTTTGTTTATTTTAAATTTACTGCAGCGCGAACAAAAAAGACCCTAATAGCTTGTTTGCATATGACGTCAAGTCACTGGGTTGCCATGGCGCGAAATACAGATGGAGGGCATGAAGTGATTTGCTACATTTAGGAAGCACCAGAGCCATAGAGAGAGAGAGTTGCGTCAACTCCGTTCACTTCATCAGTCAGTTTTTTTACAGCAATGGCGGATCATGGAGACCCTCAACAGTTCCAAACAAACTGAGATACTACCCGTGTCGCCGTTGAGAAGCAACGTTTCATCAACTCCTTACTGAGGTAATAACGTTAAAATCCGAATTACTTTATAAACCTGCATTGCAGACACATTTTAGCTGACGTTATTGAGCGTACGTTTATAAAATCAACTAATTTAAATGTTTGAGGAAAACTAACTAACTTAAACAGTTAACAATTAATTTACAGCACTTGAAACAGCTTTCATATAATAGATCATATAATAGATCATACCAAAAATCGCTCTTGTTACAGCTGCTCCCATAGACTTCAATGTATTAAAATCATACGCTTGTAACTTTTTAGAGACGCATGAACCACGTGACCGTACCACGTGACATTAGAATTTTTTACCCTCCATTGACGCAACTCTCTCTCTCTATGGCTCTGGGAAGCACTATAACAAACTAAAAAATGCCTATGTTTTGCGTCGTGTATGGTTGCTCAAATCGATCAAACCGAGAAACCACAAGGAGTTTTTATTGTGTACCAAAGGTTGTTGTTCATAAGGGGGAAAAATGCCTGAAAAAAGCCAGAAGAAATGGCTTGCAAACCTACGTCTACGGTCGGGAGTAATAGAATCGAAAATGCCCGTGTGTGCAGTGATCATTTCGTCAAGGGTGAGTTAACACAACTTACGTGGCTATGATTGTGTAACGTACCAGTTGTATTTTGCTTGGTTCATCCGTGCACTGGCGATAGTTTTAAAACAAATAGAACAAGCAATACGTACT
>JACXGM010013004.1:0-12904 GCA_016801145.1 Umbra pygmaea
TGTTCTGATATTTACAAGATTGGTTTGGAAGTTCAAATATACTATTATGATTGAAGTAGTTAAATAAAAAATGTATTCATCAATTCATGCATCACCTCATGTCATTATAACAGTCATTATAATCGCATATCGAATCGCAATCGCAATTTTGGTGAAAAAAATCGCAATTAGATTATTTTCCAAAATCGTTCAGCCCTAACTGCAATGCAGTTCATTAGTCCACTGGGATGCCCACCACACCACTTCCACAGCCATGTCATCATAGCAATCACTAATTACACATACTACTTTAAGTAATGGATGGAACAAGCAAATCGCTCATGTATACTGTACTGAGGCAACTGAGTCTCATCAACTGGACTGAGAATCCCTTAATCCAGGATCCTAACAGAAACCTGGCTTTGTCCCATTCTGTGGTTTCTCTCAGTACAGCATATGCAATGCAAAGTTCACACTGAAACAGTAATAAAGTCAATGTAGAGTTGGGATAAGCACCACCTCCTTCATTGAGTTAACCAATCACATTTATTTCTGGCTTCTGGGCAGATATGCCTTCAAGATAGTTTGAAGTAATACTCTCAGCTCTCAATAGAGATGCTTTAATCAACGCTTTAGTAAAGCTCCCTATAAAATGGGCTTTCAAGTCAAAGGTTTGTATACTTCTCTGTCTAGCTAGCTTATATTTTAGTTTGGGAATTAAATATGCTAATCTGCTTTTAACAGTGTGTGCTGTGACTATGGGCTTGCCTTAAATTTTACAGCAATAATAATTTCTGGTATAATTTGGAACTGGACCAATGACTGTTTGGTAGTTTGCAATTGGTTAGTGAAGTTGGCACAATGTCACATCATTTTGAATTTTACTGAATGAGTATGTTCAACAGGTACGTCAGGAATTGAAATCTCTTAGCCAGCCCAGTGACAAAAAAAATCCTGCCTCCGCCCCATCACTAACGCCCCAATCAGGCCAACTGTGTCAATGCAGTTTGGTACAGCAGAAATACATTCATTTTCAATGGATCGCTGCATTTGCCTTGCAATTCTGCATGCTTTGAATTTAATATGGAATTGGCTTGATGGAAAGTGGAGCAAAGGGTGACATTTTAACTTCAGATCCACATGACCGAGATGATGCATGCAGAAACACTGGTCTGTGTTTGCACCACAATGGCATTTTCAGTCACACTGATGCAGGTTGTTCACCATGACTGGACTGTCAACAGTTAGTACAGATGCATTAGCTACATTTGACCAAACTGTTTAAATGCAGAACACGTAAAAGATTCTCAAGTTTGGCATTTCCACTTTAAAAATGCCAGACTAGATATTCTGCTATTTACACATCTATTAATATGTAATTCTTTCATTTACATTTCCTGTTGCAGCAGAATTATTTTGTTGCTGCAGGAAAATGGCTACATTTTTTAACACACTGTATATGCACAGAAACCGTAGCATAGCTATTGTGGTATACCGATGTTATTGTATGTATCTGCTTGCTTAAATAATACAGCCCTGAAATTCTTCCTGATATTCTTCCTTACTCTACAATCTGTGTAATTCTTGTGTATTTGTATTCATGTGTAACTATGTCTGTACTTGCACCTTTTTGCTTTATCTTGGCCAGGTCGCCGTTTTAAATGAGAAATTGTTCTCAACGTGCCCACCTGGTTAAATAAAGGTTAAATAAAAAAACATATTACACTGTAAAAAATGTCTGTAGATTTCACAGTGAAAAACTGTCAAATCATCACGGTAAAATACTGTACACTCAACAAAGGTTGAACACAGTAATTTTATTTATCATCTCTTTTCTGTTAAAAATGCATTACTACACTGTTAAATATACTCTTGCACTGTGTTTATAACTGAAATATGCCGTAAAATATATGTAACAGCCAACATTCTATAAGATTTCCCAGAATGCTTTGCTGCACGTTTTGTTTTTCAGGAAAGTTTGTTTTAATATATTTTGTACTTCAAGCATTTATGCATTGAACACTTTATGTTTGATTATTCAATTATAATAACAATCTTTACTTTTCAAATGTAATAAAGTCATTATCTTTATTCCAACCATTACTGAGAAGTGCATTCCCATCAATGTAGTTTAGTTAGTCATAGTTCAGTAGTGGTTGATTCACTATTGCAGTTCTTATGAATGCAGGTTGTGGGTGATAAAATATTACAACTTTTGGATATACAGATTCTGATTAGTACTAAATATATGTGGATCATTATTCTTTAAATTGGATTATTGTCACATTAAATTCTAATTCATTTTACCGTAATAGTGGAAAAAGTTATTCTCTATTTATTACAGTAAAGTTCTATATCACTGAATCCCAATATTGTAAATTACATGTTTAAACTGTAAAATTTACTCAACAAACTTGTTCACTTCAGTGTAACAATTATGTTTATATTACGGAAATCCAATGTTAAATATACATGTTTTAAATGTTAAATTTACATGTAATTTCGTAAATATGTTTACGGTTTGATGTGTTTTTTTACAGTATTGTTCTGGTAACCACAGCTGCCAGTTTTTTTTCCGTAAAAACAACAGGATTTTTTTACAGTGTATTCCACTGGTTTAATGACTACTGTACTGTATAATGATGTTTAAAAATAGTAATTTTACATCTTTCACAAGTGCCCATACAACTGCACAATTAGATGATTTAATCAAGAGGACATAGATTCATTAAACAATTTTTTAAGTGCTGGAAATTGTCAGGAACAACATGACAGCAACACTACTGTTACAACACATCTGTGCTGATATGGTGTGTATTACGATTCAGTATTCATTCAGAGTTAAGGCTCCACCTCATCTGCTGCAGAGTGATCCAACAGATCAGTCATTGATTGGCTTAGAGTTTGGGAAAACAAACTTTTCTCTACTAAAAAAATAAAATAACTGACAATTACTTGTATTCGGTGTGGACACAGAAAACAAGCTCAGTAAGATGACATTGCAATAATGTCCAAATCGTACATTATATTGTAAAAGAAAATAGCATACAGTATCTGCCTACATTAGAGGGTGAACAGAAAATCAAATGCACTACATGGAAAAGGATTGTCAGACTTGTAATCGGAAGGTTGATGGTTCGATTCAAAGGAACATGAAGCAACTAACTGAGTTAGAGGCCAAGTAGTCAGGGCCCAAACTGCATGTACATCGTTCACTAAAATGGGACAAAAAACTGATGACAGCATATATGCTGAACAAGGACAGATTGCATCAGCAAAGAGGAAAGGTGACCGCAATTTGAAGCTGATGATAGATAAACACTTAAAGGATAGTTGCTCAAATCCACAAGTACAGCTTAAAAAATGACCAAATAATTGAATCAGTACCCCTGTGACTCTAGTATCAAAACAATTATACATTGTGTGGGCTTCACAAAGCTAGAATGTATGGCAGGGCTGCTCGTACCCAAGGCCAACGCACACAGACTCATAACTTGGTGTACGGAGTACAAAACCTGGACCTGTGAGCAACGGAAAAAAAGTTGTACAGTCTGATGAATCGCCATTCATCCTATTTTCTACATCAGGAACGCTTTACGTTTGGAGAAAGCAAAAGTATGCCTTCAGCCCACAATGTCTGCTGTTGAATGTAAAACTTGGTGGGATTTGTGTAACAGTCTGGTCATATAACGACAAAGGAATATAAAGCCATTCTACAGGACCAGTTGCACCCTATGAATAATATTCCACGATGTACACACTGCTGAACTAATTTAAATGTGGTTTCATGAACACCAGAATGAGTTCAAACCCCCTTCCATGGCCTCCCCAATCAGACCAGATATAGACAAATATCATTGAACCTTTATGGGAAGTTCTGGATTGCAGAGTGTGAAGGAGAGTTTCACCTCCTTCATGCCTCAAAGAACTGGAGGTTTACTTCTTGAAGAATGGTGCAGTATCACACTACACACAGCTCAGGACTTATGGCAGCATTCCAAGAAGGATTGGAGCTATTCTGAAGGCAGAGGGACCTGCTCCTTAAATGGTCTGTGATGTTCATAAATTGTGTTTTTGCGATCTTGTCCAACCCCTGTATATTTGAATTTGCTCCCATGATTTAATCTCTACATGTTTACCCATCTTTCTAATAAGATTGTAATCGATGAGCAAGTTATTTAAAGTTACTCTGTAATACAGGTTGTTCAGGAACTATGGTGTTCATCTCTGTCCTTCGCCTCAAAACAAAACAGTCACCGTCTCTGTGGATACTCATTGGGATTTAATAGACGACATTAAGAGGTATCAGAAACAAATCAACTGAGTGTGTAGTGAAGTCGGACGTGTTCACCAATTACCCTAACAAAAACAACACTGTTAAGTCCGAGGATCAGACTTTCTGCCATCTCGCACTGCATAGCCAAACTATTATGGCCTCTGGGAAAAGGTTTATCATTTAATACTGTCAGCAGAGTACAACCAGAAACAAATTTATTTTCTTTGACTGCTGTGCAAGTAGTTATAAATTCCTTATATAGGTTTACATTCCTTGAGCGCATGCAGTTGAGAACCAATATGGCTTGCTTAACAATGCATACAACGGTCTTGTTGGTCTTAACAGGGTACAGCAAAATAATAACTGCATAATTTGAACATCTAGAGAACTAGTCGAGTTGTAAACATGTGACGGCCTAACATTTTTCCCCTGAGAATCCAGTGAGACGACAATACGCCTTTCAATCATGACCAAACGAGTCAATTACAGAAAGCTCTTTTTCAAATGTACATATGTACAACCCCGGTACCTATTATGTTCACATCATTTTAGCTACATCCCAATAGCAATATGAATGGTTCAATGATTTATTCTACATCCACCATCTCTAGGCAATGAACCTATAAGCAACAGTTGTTCCCAATCTGTCTTTTGTTCGAAGGATTACAAACGAATCAAAGGGTATTGTGGAGAATAAACCAAAACATCCCGGAGAGTGTTCGACTGAGTGACATCCTTCAAACAGCACAAACAAACAGCGTCCATATTCCCACAAACACCTGTTCTGTTACTAACACTGTGGCTTATATTTCTGTTCCATCAACAAAACCCTTCTCTGACACCGTGCAGCCCAGTGTGGAAACACAAACAGCAGATTAGCTCCTACATCATATATCAACAAGACTATATGGAAGCCCTCGGGGGACAAAAGAGACACAGTACCACATTAGTAACAACATTAAGCGTGACAACCTAACATCTGACAACATAGAGGAACACAACCAGGAAGAAAAGGTTGCAATATAGTTAAAAATACAACCTGATGGCAGAACAACAGCCGCTGACAGCTTCACCCAGTTTGTCTTCCCAACTTTTAGTCCATTAAGTGTGTGAAAGAAACGGCCATAAAGAGAGAGAGAGAGAGAGAGAGAGAGAGAGAGCAGAGCTGTTCTTGGGCAGGGAGACAGTGTGTCACAACCGGGCGGTTGAAGCAGCCTTGTTCAAGGGGGAGTGTCAGAGAAGGAGAGGCGGGTGAGAGGGATGTGGGGGGCGGGCTGAGAGGGGTGAGCGGTTGTACTAAAATAACTCTGCTAATAGAGCCCACTTCCTTGATGAGCTATATGCCACGGTGCTAATGCTCAATTGCATAAAGACTACGCACACGTGCACGGCCACCCATGCACGCACGCGTGCACACACTCACAGGCACACACACACACACACACACAGACTACAGTTTCAGTTAAACTTAGTGTATTAGCTGACACATGTAAGACGCTGCTGGTAACACACAGTGATGTTTGCCTTAAGTCTCCAGCTCTGGCTCTCTACAGTTTAATCTCTTTAATGCACGTGCTCAAATCCACAGCTGCGCTGTCAGAGGGACGTCAGAACCGCAATGCTCTATGACGGACAGAGAAGTCCGACCAACAACTCTCTGTGACAGAGATTAGTATTTTTCAAATCCAGGTGGATTTCCTTTTGAGTAGAAGTTTGGAAACCTTTATTTGAATTGGTTTCTCATAAGAGCACTTTACAGTATTAGAGTGTACAAACAGGACCAAAACACTAATCTAAAAACAGACTGATCTATCTGAGATTACTATAACTATAGTAATCTCAGATTGTAACTATGCAATAATGACCATTCCTCTACATGTGTGGAATGTGTGATTAAAATGAATGCAGAGCCACATGTGCCTTTAATGTTGCAGAGAACATCATATGTCCTTCTGGAGTGTCCTCTGTCCTCGTATAACTGGCCTACAGGCATGCACACACACAAATCGGCGGCTAATCTTTTGGGTAGGTTACTTTCTGAAATTGTAATTATTAGTAATACAATCAAATTACTTCTAGAATCATTTTATAAAAACAAAAAAAGGTTTGCTTTCCACTATAAGAGAGATAATAATTTTGGGCTCTATCTTTTCATTAACACCTACAGTCACTCATATTTCCAGTAATTTCAGTTAAATATACAGTATACTCCTTGATCTTTAATAATTTGATGTTTAAATATGAACAATATTTTGATCATGAT
Source organism: Umbra pygmaea (assembly GCA_016801145.1). NCBI lineage: Eukaryota > Metazoa > Chordata > Actinopteri > Esociformes > Umbridae > Umbra > Umbra pygmaea. The sequence goes on from JACXGM010013004.1 coordinate 6,519, forward strand.
CAAAACTAACCATTTAAAAAAGCCTTGTTATCTGAAATTAAACTTGTTTTTGACAAAGTATTTCAGATGCCAACGATGATGTTGCAGAGAGCAGATTTTTAACTGGCTGTCCGTGGGGTCGGATGAAAGGCTGAGAAGGCTCATTCAACTGAACCGTTATTACGTTACATAGCCTACATTGAGACATTTGTGAGCAGCCATTCACAACTAAGTTCAGTCAAGCACACATAACTGATAGAGCAGCAGAGTGATTCACATCTGTGTATATCAATAAATGGCCAAGTTACAGGATCTCCTTCCAGAAGAGTGTGGGTGAAATCAATATGCAAGCTAAGCCGGGAAAATAAATCACATTAAATCCATGGTCTGTGTGTGATGACAATTCTGTCATTTGCTCTAAGCCATAAGTCCATTTCACTATCATATCACTACAACACATGACAATCTTGCTACTTTTTGCTGTATTATATATGGTTTATCAAGGACAACACTTAATGCAAAGATAAATAGCTTTTAACAATTTTTTCTGAAGACCTTTATTGCACACTTCTATAGGCATTGCCAATTCTTGCTGACAAAGTCTCCCCATTCTTGGACATTGCTGTCTAATTTACCCACTAGGCTAAGTAACTCTAAACAATTTCAAACAAATTTCAAAATGTTTTTGTTATTGCTGTATACTTTCCTTATAGGCTTTCGTTCTAAGCCATTCTGAATTTTTTCTTGGCAATATTATTCTAAGACGGAAATTACTGGTACATTTTTGCTCATAAATTCTCCCCTTCCTCAGGCTATGCTGGTCAATTTTCATCGCCTTCGGCCTTCCAATCCACAAGTTAGCTAAAAGCACATACAATGCTTAAACCTGCGCCGTACAAAGCTTGGTGCTACCGAAGAGCATCTCAGTCCAGTGCGACACTATGGCTTCAACTTCTACATGCTTTTTTGGACGTCTTGCTGTATAAAAAGCCTCTACATTCAAAAAGACAAATGTCACCACTGGAGTTTGCTCAAAATTATTGGCATTATCAAATAGAATAATAAGAGTAATACAAATAAAACAATAGAGAATAGACCCAAATTACACTGAGATATACTGGATTAGCAGCAGTGAAAAATAAATAGTATATACCAATGGATATTAGAGTTAGCAGCAGAGCAGCAGCGTAATACAGTATCTACACAGGGATGTATGTCAGCTCAGTTATTGAGTACACTCATTACAGATTCAGTTAATTTAAATGTCCTCATTATGGGGGGAACCACGTGGGTGGGCTAAGTCACTGCACTGCAGGACAATCTACCTCATGATAGTCAGTGGTTCAAGCATGACTATGACTTCTAGAACTTTGCCCGGACCCCCAACATGTGTCAACGCAAATTCGCATAGCCCTGCCAAGGATTTGGGTTAGGTAAATTGGATAATCTACCTTGCACCGGTGCCTGTAAATTCAATCGGCCAGCGCTGCAACATGTGGTTGGATGAACCAAATATGAGCGCTCCTCACTATCCCACATATGTCCATTTAGTTTTGGAGCTGCCGACAAGGCAGGGTTATTAGAAATTAGACAAGACCAATTGGGAGGGGAGAAAATGCCAAATAACTTTTTCTTAATAGTGAAAATATGTCATTTCTAGCTATTTCTTTTTTTAGCCATTGCCAAATATTTTAAGATAAATAAATCCTCTAGCATTTTCTTTGCATTTTCTCTGAGGATGATGACTGCATCCTATGTGTTTAACTGAGCAAAATGAGAACATTCCAGAAAGGCCTATTTTTCACTGACATGAATACATGTGCCGAAAAAACAAAACCAATGGTATACGATGCCAACTCTGAAAGCTCACATTCGTGACAAAGCCACACCACATTAATAAGCATGACGGCATTACAAATTCACATTTTTTATTTATTGTCCAGCAGAAAGGAGAATACACGAGAGAAATGTCCCCATAGGCCAGGAAAAAAGCAGCAATAACACAATTCTGAATGAGAATTGCAACGCTACTACAGAACTCAAGTCTCTGTAATTGACCCAGGGGCGTCCTACTGACAGAATTGCACTGTGCCGTGCAGTGATGACTAACTAACAATATTACTAACCGACCAGTACCTCCAGCTCTGGTAAACTGACTCTAATAATTTCTTTTTATTTGCCTGGGACCCGAGTGATGAGTAAGACATTGCAGCGCTATATAAGCCCCTGTGGCCTGACCACACGTGTGTTTGGAACGCATCTCAGGCAGCCCTGACTGACAGCCAGGAAGCTACCACTGCTACAAAGCACCATGCCACAAACGGCTGAACCGAGCCACTTTCCCTGTATGAATTGCGGCTCAACTAGACTGTGGCTGAATGGAGGATCACCTACCTCACTGGGCCGTATTTTGTTTACTGGAAATCAAAAGTGATAGTTTCGAGTTCTGTTGAAGGCTGTCTTCCTGTAACGTTTTGGTTACACGTTCATGCGCTGCTGACACCTGCACTGTATTTTTTTCGACTGTATGCACTTTTTTAATAAATAAACTGCCCGCCGTGTTAGATGTACATTGGTGAAGGTGTGAAGGAGAAAAGTCTGCACAAGATAATATAGCATGCCTGGGAAGCTCGGAAGTCAATCATGTAAATCACAAGATCCAAAATGAAATCGAGATATCTTGGTGTCTTGTGTTCTCACACAGGAAGAAAGCTAAATGTCAGAGGAGGAAGCTTTGAGATAGGTTACATCTGTGGTGGAGGTTTCGGTGAAGTTTTATTTTAAGTTACAATAGGGGAATAAACAGCATAGCAGACATTCTCTGCAGCAGTTTGAAGTAAAGCATGAATCTCTCAGTAGATAGCTGAGTGCTCTATATTAACAAAGTGAGCTGAGGTTGGTAACTAGATCCAGATGTCAGATTAATTATTTCAGAGTGGTTGATGGTGTGGGTGGTAATGACGATGATCAAGAAGGCATTTGCATAGTGCAAAGTGACCAAAACAGACACTGTATTTGTACTGTAAATAATAAAATCATACCTTGATTATATGGAGACACAATCACAAAAAGTTATATTATTCTCTTTGTGGGAACACATGGGAACTGATTCTTTTTTTCTTTGTATTAGATAATCCAACTAAGATGAATTCCCAGTAATGAAAAAGATAAAAGAGCAGACTTTTGGACCCCGTTTCAGAGGCCTTCAATAAAGGTTGTTTTCATTTTAGAATGTCCATTTGAGAATCTCTACGATTTGCTTAACAAGACAGTACAGCCACTGGACAGAGCTTTCAGTGGTCAAGGCTTTGTTGGCCTCCAGGTCATGTGACTCCCAAGGCCATGCCCACCCCCAAAGGCCACCCCCATCCACCATGTCTTTCCACATTGACAGTGTGTCACTCAGAGCTTTCAAATCGGGGCAATTCAACATCCAGTGAATAACTAACTAGGCCATTTAGTCTTCACCAAAAAAATCCTCTAGAACAACATCAAAGCTAATTATGTAACTGGAGACACAACATCCTGTAACTGAAAATGCCTGCTATAACAGACTCTGTAACGGACTCTGCTATGAGTCTGCTATATATTCATTTGAAATGTTGCATTATAAAATCTCTTTCCATGCGCCATATCGTTTTAAGAGCACGTAAATTAAGAAGAAAAAACCTGCCAAGTTAGAAGCCCGACGCGTCTGCTCGATTTTCTGACGTCACTTCAAACATACAGTCGGTTGTCATGGATACATCAAACCAGGCCTCTCCCCACCTGCTGTTTGCAATTTGCAGTTAATGTGTATCCAAGGTCTAACCTATATTTTCAGCAGCCAACCTTCTTGGTTGAAGAAGCAGAGAGAGGCAGTGAGTCACTCACAGAGACGCAGGCTAAGCAGAGTAGTATGGAGAAGCAGACCTGATGACCCGGGTCAGTTGGGAATGCAATGGAGGCTGGCATGGAGAGGCATGACTCACCTTCTAAACAAAACACCACAAGGTCTGAACAGAGGGGGCGGAAAATCCAGGGTGTTGACGATATACTGGAGGCAGATCTCGCAATCATGTTACAGTGCATATTTAGTCATACCATATACACTGCTCAAACAATATAAGGGAACACGCAATCATCACAGTATAAAACCAAGTAAATTCACCTTCAGGGATATCAAGCTGTCCAATTAGAAAGCAGAAGTGATTGTGAATCAATATCACTGTTTTGGTGCAAATGAAAGTGACAACAGGTGCACTGGAGAGGCAACAGCAAGACAATCCCCAAAAAGGGAATGGTTTTTAAGGTGATGGCCACTGACAAATGCTCTCTCCTTATCCTTCCTGACTTATTCTTCTTCAGTGTCCTTGTCACTACTAGTAGCATGAGGTGGTACCTGCAGCCCTTTCAAGTTGCCCAGGTAGTCCAGCTCCTCCAGGATGGCACATAGCTTTTGCAAGGTTTGCTGTGTCTCCCAGTACAGTCTCAAGAGCATGGAGGATATACCAGGAGACAGCGCGTTACACAAGGAGACCTAGGCAGGGCCTTAGAAGGACATTACCCAGCAGGAGCACTGCCAGGGTCCTTCAAAATGACCTCCAGTGGTCTACTGGTGTGCATGTTTTTGACCAAACTGTCAGAAACAGACTTTATGAGCGTGGCATGAGAGTCTGACATCCTCTAGTGGGACCTGTGGTCACAAGCCCAGCACTGTGCGGCATTCGCCATTGGCTAACCGTTCTCTTGACAGATTACAGCAGGTTCACACTGAGCACATGTGACAGATGTGAGAGTCTGGAGACGGTGCAACACTACACAGCCTGCAACATCATCCAGCATGACTGGTGGGTCAGTGATGGTCTGGAGAGGCATGTCCTTGGAAGGTCGCACTGACCTCCACGTGCTAGCCAAAGGTACCCTGAATGTAGTTAGATTCCGGTATGAAATCGTCAAACCCATCACTGCCTAGTAGCACCACAGACCATCCTGGAGTTCACTGGTGCCCTGATCCAGGTCTGGGAGGAGATACCCCAGGACACCAGACAGTGGATGGTGTCCTGGGGGATCTCCTCCCAGACCTGGATCAGTGCACCATGCCCAGATGGTTTTGGGAGTGCATACAGGCACGTGGGGGCCATACACGCTAAGCTGAAGGTTTCCATTGAAGTTTGTTATGTCATTTTCTTCTCAAAGAATTACCAGTACATAATGTACAGTAAAGATTTTGATATTCAATATGTTTTGTTCATCAAGACCCAATGTGTGATTTGAGTGTTCCCTTAATTTTTTGGAGCAGTGTATAAATATATATTCATAAATATATACATATTCCTGTGCTGTTTGCATCATGTAAAGATGTTTATTGTCAGGGTTTACTGTTTGTTCTACCTAATTGTAATGTAAATGAGAGAGGAGGTGGAAGGTTCAAACCATCGCCTCCCATGAAACCAAAGTTTTTACTTTATTCTAGAATCATGCTATGATAGTGCTGAAATTACAAAGGTAAACCTTAATTTAATATTTGCCCTGGAAAATAACTGGAAAAAGTATATGATGAGAAAACAAGATTTTCCTATTTTTCTCAGAATTTGATCCATTGTTTGCTAAATTAACTAGAAAAAAAACAGTATTCCTCTTTGTTAAGGGTATCCCTGCCTGCTTTGCGGTTGTTAATTCTGTTACTTTTCACGTTTGTTGTGACTGATTAGATGATGCCAGTGAATTATCTTTTGGGCCAGTCTGTTTTTATGTACAGTGTTGCCCCTGGGAATTAGTTTTGTGTTATATGGAGGTGTTAGTGTGCCAACCCTAGGAGTGAAGACTCTTCTGTACATACACTATGGCCTATTCTGTTTAGAAAGTACACTATGCTTCTTGCCCTAGTTTTTTCTTCTTTTGGAGATTGATACAGCAGACAGCTGCATGTCTTCTTCCAATCCTGTGACTGGTCGAAGAGGCTGCATAATTGTATTTGAAATACACACGATTAATGTAAAACAACAAATGGCAATATTCTGATTAAAAACATAAAAAGATGTAGGTACTATTAAAAGAATTGAAGATTTTTACATAAAAAGAAGTGTTATATACTTTAATGTAATTTGCTGTATTTGTCCAGATCATTCATGTACTTCTACTTTTTTTCTTGATTATTACAGTTTCTCTCTGCTACTCCAGTTGTCAGAGATTGACTGTAATGCAGGCCTGGGCCCTAAGTGTTGAATATAGGCTGCAGTAAGTGAATGCTCAAAAGCAAGTGTCAGTTAAAACACTGGATTGAAGAAGAGCTGTCATCCCCTGAGTGGAACCTTGGGGCTGCGTGACCAGATGAGCGAGCGTGGAGGTAATCATTTTGGATGGGTCAGTGTTGCTTTGTCCCCGCCGGCAACCAACCCAGGGGACAGTCGTCCAGCTCTTGTGAC
>JACXGM010013004.1:13004-23616 GCA_016801145.1 Umbra pygmaea
AAGAGAGAGAGAGAGAGAGAGAGAGAGAGAGAGAGAGAGAGAGAGAGAGAGAGAGAGGGAGAGAGAGAGAGAGAAAGAGAGAGAGAGAGAGAGAGACAGTGAACAGGGTGAAAAATGGCCTGTCCTTTCAGAGCATGAGCTCGGATTGGTTTAGAAACTTAACCTTACCCACATTGTTACAGCATGAATGTACACCAGCTGTGACAGTGCCCTGGGTATTAATGAGTAAACTGGACCACATAGCTAGTCCTGCAACCAGACAGATTTCCACGAGCCATGAGAATACAAAGAAGAGATTTACTGCATGAGTGGCCTGAGAGCACGTAGAATGGAGCAATAACTCAGACAACGGTAGAAATAGAAGCAATATTCCCTCTGTTTTTATACACAACAAATTGGCCAAAATGAATATCAGCTGCATTACAAACCAACATTCACAAACCCAGATTTTTATTTCAGAACACGTTCATTTGTGTATTTTATACTATTCTGTCACCATCATGTAGCATATGTTCATACCAACCTAAAAACATTACCTACATGACTCAGTACTGCAGTTATTTCTGTACTAGCTTATTACAGAGTTTGCTCCTGTTTCCAGGTGGGAAAAATAATATATTATTGTCCCCTGTGGTATAGGAAGCACCTAATAACAGCTAATTTACTGAGTGTATTACACTCTACAAACAAGGAAGTATCTGGTCTGTATTGAGCTGCTGTAGTCATCCGTCATGTAGAATTATCTTTAAAATGTTTGTTTTTGCTTACAGCTTGTGTAGCTAGCACACTTCTTGTTTGAGCACAAGGGGGGGAAACCCCGAGACTTTCCTTCCCTAACAACGTAGCCTTCCTCTCTTACCACCTAGACCACATCATGTAACTGTACAATAAGTGAAAGGAATTTCCAAAACCAGGGACTTATTTCAACAGTATTACTAGCTGTGTTCTGATGAAGCCAACTCTGACCCCAATTAATGTGATTGTGAACTGCAGGTCAAGTAACCATGACATGTTGAAAGTATTCCTGATTCATTCAATCTTTTTTCCTTTGCCTTCTTTTCTATTGAAATACTTTATTTTGGTAATAAGTGTTTTTTTGAAAGAGTAACTATCAGAAAAAACATCTAATAGCTATAGTGAAACATTAATTCTGGTCCTAATTAGTTTCTCTCCACCCAGTTTCTCATGTCCACTTCCCCTTCAAGCCTCACCAGCACCCCATCTCAGGTGAGGGATGTTCCAATATAAAGCACATGCTTCGTCCAGGAGACAACAAGCTGTTCCATTGATATCACACTGCTCCAAAGAGAGCCTGTAGTCGGCATACAGTTGTAATAGAAAACATTCAACCCCCATTGCAAATCAGGTTTATTAATAATAATAATAATGCATTTTTTAATGGCATCTTTCATAACACCCAAGGTCGCCTCACAAGCAATATACATAAAACAAAACACACAACAAACAAGCCACATATACAGATAAAATGCAGTAAAAACTCAATAAAACATGTTCTAAAAAGCCTACACTCAAAAAAATGATATGTTGGACTAACGTAACTGTGTTATGTCAACCGGTCCCACATAACTGCATTATGTTGCATTTAAGTAACATTCCAGTAACACTTCCAGTCGGTAACACCGAAATACATAATATTACTTCAATGCAACATAACCCAGTTATGTGGGACCGGTTGACATAACACAGTTACGTTAGTCCAACATATCATTTTTTTGAGTGTATAAAAAGATGTCTTAAGACGCGTTTTAAAAGTCAACAAGCAATCGCTATTGCGAACATCAAGAGGAAGGGAGTTTCATAGGCGAACTATTGCAAACTATGCTTCCAACTGTGTCTCTGGGAACATTCAGTGCCTTCGCTATCTTTTTGTATCCTGTTCCCTGTTTGTGAAGGGCGATGATCTCTTTAATTTTTAGACCATTCTTTCAACGTTTCTCACAGTCAAACATGACACTAGCTAGTTCAGGTATTTTATGTGTTCCAGCTCAAGCACACCTGGTGCAACTATTGAAGCCCTTGATTATTTGCATCAGGTGTGCTTGAGACCAACACCTGTTTTGCATGTTTGTGCTGTTGTGAGAGATTCTATTCAGGGGGTTGAATAATTATGGACTTGAGAAGTAATAATGAGTTGCATTTTCAGGTGGATTTGGGGAAACCACTTGATTAATTTGTTGTGAGCTATATCAATTGCTTTTGTTTGATTTATTCATTGCAAACAGCTGAAGGTCTGTAATTTTTGACAGAAAACCGGATTAGAATGGGGGTTGAATACTTTTGATTGCAACTGTATATATGGAAGGTTTTACACACATTGACCAACTATACAATCAATCGTGAATAAATTTACAGGCACTGACCTGCAAGCAAGGACTGCACACAAGCACAAAAGTGATAAGATGAGGTAATCATGTCTGACTACTTAAACGCCTACCCTACACATTGATGGAACAATTTGCAGACCGCCCAGGAATAGTCAGAATTCAGTGACCAGTATTCAAACCCTGGCCACCATGATCCAGTTTAGGTGTGAGGCAGAAACAACTGCACCACGTCAGAGGCGTGAATTCATCTGTGTATCTGAAACCAGCCCCTCGGCCGTACCCACTAAATTAAAGTGGCCTTTATTGTCTTGTGTTCTGGTCAAACTGAGGTTGAATTCCAGAGTAGCAGCAGCATTAATAAACTCATCAGTTGCACTATATACTTGGGACCTGTATGATGCATTGCATGTTCTACTTTTAAATAAACAAGCATGAAATTCAAATAACTCATATGACTCCTGATGTGCATTTTGTTTACTTGCGACAAAATAAATGAGGAATAATGTCTTCAACAACAATAGGATTCAATGATTCGTCAGCATGTGTGGAGCCTTATGAGGGTTCGTCTTTGCTCCTGGAGCCTGCAGTGCTGTACAGAGATGCGTCCTTACCTATGTTTCACCTGTTTCAATTGAAACTGGCCCCGCCATCCAAAGGGGGCCCCAAAAGACTGGCAAAATCCCACTTATCTCCTATAAAAGCCACAAGGTATGAAATCAACCTTGTTATTTGCGATCTTCTGAAGAAATACTACACTACCCACAATTCTAAGCAAAACACTGACATCTCTGATTGGTTTAACTTGCGGTTACCATGGCAACATTTAGCAGCCTCCACAAACAGCTTAAGCAATCTGAAGTATACTATCAGTAGTTTGTGTGTTTATACCTTCACATTTTATTATATATATATTATTGAAACAGGCACCCAGATGTTTAAGGCCACTGCTGGCTACACACTGAAAGCTGTTGTTTTTTATTTTACCAGATGAGTTGACTAAGAACAAGTTCTAATTTACAGCAACGACCTGGGAGCAATTAGGGTAAAGTACTTTGCTCAAGGGCACAACAACAATTTGGCAGAGTCGGGAATCGAACCAGCAACATTCTGACTACAAGTCTTCCTACTTAACCACTGAGCCAGCTGTGCCCCTTGATTCTTTTCCCTCCTTCACCTTGGGGACACAGATTTGAGATTCAAGTGAAAGTGCAAACGGGAGCGGAAGGAATGCAAGTTTTCCTTTGTGATTTGGCAAATGTGAATCCCTGTAAAACCCAAAAAACTTTTTACAGACCCACAAGTACTCCCAATCACAACTGTTCATTTGATAGCATTGTTTTGTATTATAAGGAAGGACAGATCAATGTATGAAATAAGGTAGAGGGTTACCATTTACATGTACTTTATTGTAATGATCATTTCATTTGCTAGTGACATGCACTGGATTCTGACAGAAAGCCCCAGAAACAGTCACCATGCAATGTGTTGTTTACAAGAACACAGCATGCATCAATGTGGATTTCTAAGCCTGCGCAAACATTTTGATGTTTTATTAAAGACAACCCAGATACAAATCTGCCACCTAGTGGTGAAATGAATCAAGTCACCTGCTCCAGTTAACTGCTCTTTATCCACTAGGCCAGGGATACTCAAATATTACCCTATGTGGGCCGGAGCCTGCTGGTGGACCTAGATTTGAGGGCCAGATTTATGTAAGAGGGCAGTAGCCCTTTGGGACTCCAGCCTGCTGCCTATAACAAACACATATTTGCTTCATTTCATGTCTATATTGAATACAAATATTGATCATTCACAGTGCACCATGGAATAAGTATGTGAAACCTTCTCCAAATGCTTATTTGAGTAGCTAACCCTGTCCAATCAATGAGATCATATTGTCTGTGTTGTTAGAGCTTCCCTGCTCTATAAGAAATACACATTTTGAGTTTGCAATTCACTGCCTAATGAATGATATCTTATTAAACCTAAGATTAAGGTTTTTCATTTGCATGAAGATTATGTTTTATCATCAGTCCACAGCAACACACATTGTCTATGAATAGAGAAAGTTCATTACTGTTATACTCTCCCTCAGAGTGGCCATCCTGCAGAGGCTTACAGAAGTCTGTGGGACATGTCAACGTCTACTGTATGTAAAACACTCGACTAGAATTGAGTTCAAGGGATGACACCATGGAGGAAGAAACTACTGGAAACTACTGTCCAAAAAAAATACCTTTCTGCATGTCTAAAGTTCGTTAATGAGCACCTGGATGTTCCATAGTGCTACTAGTAGAATAACCTGTGGACAGATGAAACTGAAGTTCAGTTGTTTGGAAAGAACACAAAACACTATGAGTGGGGTAAAAAAGCCACAGCACACCAACTTCAAAACTGAATCCCCAAAGCATACGGGGTGGGGCATGATGGTCTCAGTAGGTTTCTATCATTGGCAAAAAATTCATTTGTAATTACATCAAGACATTTTGCAGGAGATTACAAGACCATCTGAAGTTTACACCAATTGAAGCCTAACAGTTGGGTGATGCAACAGGACGATGACCCAAAGCACAGGAGTATGGATTCCACAGAAGAAAGTATACCTTCTGGAGTCTGCCAGTCAGAGTGCTGACCTCAACCTGATTGAGATGCTGTGGCATGACTTTAACAGAGCGATTCACACCAGACATCCCATGTCACCGAACTGAAAACTCCTGAACATTGTGCAGGTTTGATGGCAACTACAGGAAACGCTAGGTTGAGCTAACTGATGACAAACAAGGGCCAACCTGTTACATACCTCACAACCTTGAGACATTTTTATTCTACAATCCCAATAAGCCCACAAAATCCAACATATGCACACTGATTAAATTACTATTGTATTAAATTAATACACTGACAGGACTCTACTATGGCATTTTCCCTTTGCTTGTAATCAATAACCCAAAAATTGAAATCTCTTGTCTGATGGTCTTATTAAATCCTAAAACCAACTCTATATTCAGTGGCAATTTTAAACATAGAATTTGAATGAAAACATCCCATGACACAATTTTAAATGGTGCTGTAAATAACGTGGTGTCACATAAATCATAACACTTGATAAATAAGTCATGCAAGTGCTAAATATGGAATATTGAGGTAATCATGTCTAATAAATATGCATTTAACATTTCAATTCAAACATTAAATTTCTTTTTATTTTCAATGACCAAGGTCTCTCTAACATTAGTAGACTAAAAGTTGTGAAGTTACCTGCCCAAGTGCTACTTTAGCTAGCTAATCTCACTGCATTACGAATACGACATTAACTTTAGTTACTGTAGCTACCTTCATCCCTAAAATGTGTCCGCAGAAAAACTAGCTAACTTTGAAAATGTTGGTAAGCTATGTGCTTTAGTTACCCATAACTCATGACATTTTTGAACATGTATTTGACAAACAGCTTTGTCCATATCCCTACAGCCTTTTCCTCACTCATCAGTGGTGGGTCATAGTCAATGGTCCAAGTGAAAAGCTGAGTGTGACTCCAGCAGCTTAGAGCTGTATCATGATAACTAGCTTGACCAACAGGAGAAGCAGAGATTGTTTTCCATCGCCTGAATCCTGTGATTGGCTCAGCACTCGTAAAATTAGTGTTAACATTGAAACAAGAAAAAAACATTACATAATAAAAAATATTTATGAATAGTTTCTCGTAACCAGCGTATTTTGACTTGAAATTGCATAAATGCTATGCAAAATGCGTGATGGTTGACAGGTATGTAGTTATTAAAAGGTTCACATACTTTTTCCACCTTACACCTGATATGTTCAATAAAATCATGAAAGCTTATAATTGTTTGTGTGATATTAGTTTAAGAAGACTGTGTTTTGTTATTACTTACATGAAGATCAGATCCTATTTATGCAGAAATTGAGGTAATTACAATGGATTCACAAACTTGTTCTTGCCACTGTACAGTATTTATGTTTTCATGTCGTCAGTTTGCATAGTCAGGCCAGGAACATCACTTGGGCAATATACAGAGAGGGCAGTTCTCTAAAAAGAGATTAACTTCCCCATAGGGAACTGCCCTTAGTTTTCCCAAAATGTTGGACTAACAGCAATTTAAAAATGGAAACAATGATGTCTGCAGTCTACTGATAACCACCAATCACTTAAAAACTGACAGAGACTTGGCAGAGACTTCTTGAATGGTAGCTATAAAAGCTATAACAATGAAGAAGACAACAGAAATACTGACTGACTTCAGCATTCTCAAATTGGCTAAGTTGTCATAATAACTTTGCTTTACAGAGAAAGTGGACTCTTAGTGAGACAGAAAGTGTGCAGCACCATAAATGGGACTATAAGTGAGAAAGACAGTTTGCAGCGCTGTAAATTGGACTATTAGTGAGAAAGACAGTGTGCAGTACTATAAAGCAGAGATGGGGACTCGAGTTTGAGACTCGGACTCGAGTCGCACTTAAGTCGCACACACAGTGACTTCAGACTTGACTTGAGCCTCGTCCTCAAAAGACTTCAGACTCGACTCGGACTCGAGATGCGTGACTCGTGAACAATATTTATTTTTAGGAATCGTCTGATAAGGTGAATGTTACTTCCCTCTCCGCATTATAAAATACCTACGTAACCTAAGTACTACGTAATATGTGTGGGTATCTGCTGCGCATGGCCACAAGTGAGAGAGGACAACACAAACATGTCAACAGCACCGGCATGTATTATGTCATTCACCATAAGCTGTGGCTGTAAAACGTCATACAACAAAAGAAGCGTGGAATCCAAAATATGTGCTATTACGATAAAGGATTCTGGTTCAACCACATCTAATTTTGCCAGGCACCTGAAAACGCAACCTAATAGGTTAGCAAACATCTTTAGCTCAGCAATTGCCATCTAACGTTAGCTTGCTTCTTTTTTTGGCTACGTCCAAGGCATTGGTAGGTTACTCCAACTGTCATTCGCTAGATGTTATGAAAAGATGAATGAGCGTTTGTTTGCTTGCCAAACTTGTGGTAGTTGATGAACGTAATCATTTACGTCCCGCTGGCTGCCACTGCGTTAATTATTAAGTGGCTTCAAACAGGTTACAGGTTAATGTTGATCATGTAACCTGTTTTGTATAGTTAACGTTACACTGGACTTGAGATTCTGGGGGATGTGTTGACTTACCGTAGTTTATAAGCTGTCATTAGTTGTAGACGCAGTGCACATTACATGGTTGTGCCTTTTACCATTATTATTGCTAATAATTTTAGAGTAACTGTCTAATAATTGACCTTGTTTTTGGCAGCAATAGTGTTTTGCATTTTGCTACAATTTGTTTTTTTTACAGTTTGCACTAATTGGGAGGAGGATGTAAATTATGGCACGGTGAGGTATAATATTTTATGTATTAAGTTATCTTGGCCCCACAGAGCCTGCACAATAGGAGGCAAGGTCTGTCATTATGATTCAGCAACAGACAAGCAAATTCTTTCTTCTTTAGTACCTCAATATTTGGTGTGAACTATCCTGTATGTCCGTGTTATAAGGCAAAATATAGTTATTAATTTTAAACTAAAGTATTCCTGGTGTTTTTGTCATATATTGCAATAGCCTGTTTACACTGATAATATACACCAAACAAATCATCAAAGCTACTACAGTATTCTAAAAGATAAAGCAGTCATAATAACATACTGTATAACATTTACATGCTTTGAATTTCTTATACTGTATAGCTATGTAGTGTTCTAAGCAGCCTGCATGGAACGCAGCAGGTAATACAACACTCATAACCATGAGAGACTTGAGACTTGACTTGGACTCTAGCTCACAGACTTGAGACTTGACTTGGACTCTAGCTCAAAGACTTGAGACTTGACTTGGACTCTAGCTCAGAGACTTGAGACTTGACTTGGACTCCAGCTCAAAGACTTGAGACTTGACTCGGACTCTAGCTCAGAGACTTGTAACCATCTCTGCTATAAAGTGGACAATTAGAGAGGCAGACAGTGTGCAGTACTCTAAAGTGGAAAATTAGTGAGATAAGACAGTGTGCAATGCTATTAAGTGGACAATTAGGGTCAGATTTATCAAGCCATTTGCGCCTGTTTTCAGGCGCTAATTGGTCGCAAAGACGGACGTTACCGATGCGGGCTATTTACAAACCAGGCGCACTTGGGTAAAATCGCAGATTGCCTGCCACATGAGCGACAAGAGACAAGTTGCGCTCTCAATATGCGTTCGTGGGAGGGTCATGGGGAAAGTGGGAGTTCCACGCAAAAAGGTGGGAGGATAGTGTAAAGTGCGCCTAATTATATATTCCGTGGTATTTACAAAGACTGCCTGTAAGAGCGCGCCTCTATTCTGCGGGGGGAATTTACCGCCTCTTAAAAGCAGGTGTGAACCAGCAAGCGCATTTTCCTGTGTGTTCAAATACATCAATGGCAGCAGTGACAGCAACAACTTCCGAACATAGCATCAAATACACTTGGCTCAAAAAAAGACAAATGCCTCCATATGTTCAATTTTTGATAAGCAATTTGCAATTATTGACATATATAACACTCTTTAATTACTTAACCACATCGTTGACTTTACATATTAAAGATATAGGCTAAACATATATGCCAAAAAACGCCAACTGAACAGTATTACAAACTACACATACCTTATTTCTCATTCACCTCTTCAGTAGTAGTGTCTATTTCTGGTGGACCTGAACTGGTTCTCCTCGATTGTGCGCAGTTGTACGCAACCTTCTTTTTTGTTCTGGCTTGTCTTGCCAACGTTTTTTTACCTCCTCCACTTCTCTCCGTGTAGATGATAGAGAGTTGATTTAACTTGTTATGGCAATCCAAATTGATTTTTTTCCGAGGGTGTGGATGTTCTGCCCTGTAATATGTTCAGGTTTGCTGTTACTTCATGCACTAAGATGTTAATTTCTTCTTCAATAAATTTAAGCTTGCGCTTTCTTTTTCCGTAGGGAGATCCATGATAGATACATTCGGGCCCATTGTTTGCTCTTTTAGAGGAGCACTAATGGAGGGCGGAGTATGCGCTGATTGCGTAATGAGTATCGGGTTTGATAAATACTACGCTAAATGTGGAAGCATAGCGTGCGCTATTACCGAACTCGCATAAACAGACGCAGCGCAAAAGTAAATTCGGCCCTTAGTGAGATAAACAACTTGCAACACTGTAAAGTGGACTATTACTGAAACACACAGTGTTGTAAAGTGGACTATTAGTGAGAAAGACAGTGTGCGGTGCTGCAAAGTGGACTATTAGTAAGACAGACAGTGTACAGAGCTGTAAAGTGGACTATTAGTGAGACAGACAGTGTACAGTGCTGTAAAGTGGACTGTTAGTGAGACAGTTTGCAGCACTGCTAAGTGGACTATTATTGAGACAAAATGCTAAATTTGACTGTTAATGAGACTGAATAGAGCACTGTAAATTGGACTATTAGTGAGACAGAAAGTGTGCAGCACTGTAAAGTGGACTTTTAGTTAGACAGACAGTGTGCAGTGCTGTCACATGGGTTATTAGTGAGACAGACAGTGTGCAGTGCTGTAACATGGACTATTAGTGAGACAGTCTGCAGCACTGTAAAGTGGACTGTTAATGAGACAGACAGTGTGCAGCGCTGTAAAGTGGACTATTAGCCAGACCAGGGGCGGACTGGCCATCGGGAGGATCGGGAGTTTTCCCGAACGGCCGGTCCATTCCGGGCCAAACGGGCCGTCACATTTTACTTTGGCGGCCGGTCGGACGCATTAAAACAAGTGAAAGTAGGCTGAAATGGACTGTCTGTTGCATTTGCAAAACTGCGCTCTGGCCCGGCTGTCAAATCGAGAGAGAGTTCCTCTATATTCAAATGAGGACAAACCCAGAGTGAATGATTGACGAACGCGGGGAGCGACAGATACAGTGCACGCATACACGAGCGCGCCACCCCCCCCCCCCACCGCCGGCCGCTCCATCCAAAGTCCCGGGCCGAATTTTTGTCCAAGTCCATCCCTGAGCCAGACAGACATTATGTAGCACAGTAAAGTGGACTATTAGCGAGACAGTGTGCAGCACTGTAAAGTAGACTACTAGTGAGACAGATAGACATTATGTAGCACAGTAAAGTGGACTATTAGTGAGACAGTGTGCAGCACTGTAAAGTAGACTACTAGTGAGACAGATAGACATTATGTAGCACAGTAAAGTGGACTATTAGTGAGACAGTGTGCAGCACTGTAAAGTAGACTACTAGTGAGACAGA
>JACXGM010013005.1:0-12179 GCA_016801145.1 Umbra pygmaea
GCACTTAGCAGCATTTATCCAACATCTGAGAACAATAAAATAAATTGACCATTTTAACAATAGTAGCAACCAGCAGCTTTTCTTTGTTTTAGGTCTGAATAAAAATGTATACAGTAACACTTGAACACAAACAATCTTAATGGAGCTTCACTTCTGCTACTTAATCATTTAAAATAAAAAAGTCTTGAAGTTACTAAGTAAATAAAAAGTTAGTAGCATTAGATAATCTACTTCAGTGCAATTGACTTAGCAGCGCCATCTCCTCATTTCTGAGGGAAGGAACATTTTTAAACAACAATACAGAACACAGAAAGAAATGAAAGAAAACAGAAAGAAATGTGCATAATATCATACTTAGTTTTGACCGACTTTGAGGCACCATAGCTCCGGCTGTGTTTATCCCACAGAGATGAGCCACCACTTATTATTTTCGTCTGATCCTCCCCTTTCCAACGGTACCAAGCTTTAGTTGCTAACCTGTAGGGTTCGCGAGATAATCGCGTTCGCCCACCAGAGCGTCAATTGACTTTGAATTGGCCGATGCCGATTATGTAAAAAATGACCAAAAATCGGCCGATTAATCTGCGTACCGATAAATCGGTCGACCTCTACTCAATAGAATGTAGTAGAATCCAGGTTTAGATTAAAGGGCTCTACACACACAAATAGCTATCAGGGAGCATGGCTGCAGTTCGATTTAGGAAAGACACAATGGGGTATCTAGAGCATGTCACCTGGATGGTTAGGTAGGTCCTACACTGAATTTTGGTTAAAGGTTTGCATAGTTCCCTTCCCAAAGTAAATTTGTCACTGATTAAGCTACAAAATATTATATCCCTCTTAGATCAGTGGCCTCAAAGAAAATGTGACAGTATTACATATTTCAGATTATAGAAATACATATTTGTTTTTGTCTTTTAAAGTTTGGTAACCCCTGAAATTGTTTATGCAGAACCTTTGCGACTGAATTCAGATAATAGCTGAAGTCTGGAAGCTTTATCATATTGACCCTGAAGGAGTATTTACTTACACCCAAGTGGGCAGAGCAGGTACAGATGAGTCATTACCTTTCAGGTAACAAGTGTTTTCATACCCATTACATTGCATTTTTCCATCTAACAGCGGTTAGCACTGTACACCACCTCTTCCCAAAACACATCAGAGGCTAGTTCTGAGAAGGAGCATCTGAGTGTATTGAAAGTTAGTGGGTGGTGCTGCCATGTGGAGCCGTTACCGACATCCCCCTTCTGCTTCACAAAAAGCTACTGGTACAACAGAAAAGAGGAAGAGGCTAGGTCCTGTCAGAGGCTGAGTTTGAGTGGAGGAAATGTGATCTTGTTTATAGTGACTTGGTATTTCCTGGTTGCTTGACAGAACATCAGCGTGAGACAAACCGAGCGATCGTTTTGCTGGTTAAGAGGAATAATGTGCAGATACTCTGAGCTTAGCTGAAGATGTGCAGATACTCTGAGCTTAGCTGAAGATGTGCAGATACTCTGAGCTTAGCTGAAGATGTGCAGATACTCTGAGCTTAGCTGAAGCATTCTGTGACCCTGTTTGGGGCCGGGCTGGGCTGGACCCTGGAGGGGTCACCTAAGACTGGGTTCACCTGAACCCCCTCTCCTCGTCCTCTCAGACACCTGCAATGAGACATGGACTGGTCCACAATTCAACAACAGCTGGTAATAATATTACACATTCACCTTAACTCATCCAGGAAGTCCTACAGTCGCTTTGACAACAGAGACATAATGCTCTTTTGTTCTCATCGCATCAAACTCTACTGGATTTCATTGTAGTTAAATTGCAGCAACCTTTGAAAGACATTTACAAAGGTTAAATGTCAGAAGTTCAGGTCATATCAGAGCTCTGGGCTGTTCTTTATTGTGTTTTGTAGTGTGCCTTAGAGACGTGGCAGTGCAGCTACCTGCTGTTGACAACGTACCTACTTCCTCTAGGGAGCTGTTGACGTCTGTACTACAGCATGTATCAACTTGGCGTGGCTCAGTACTAAACTACGGTAGCGGCACAACCGATACCCAGCTCCCTATATAGTCAACTACTATTGGCAAAAGCTTTGCTCAGATGTAGTGCACTGTTATGGGAAAAGTGTGACAGTTAAGACATCTCATGGGAAGTTATTGACTAATTGCTTGATCATGTGATGTAAGTTGTTTATGTGTGTCGAGCATCATGCGTCCATGTGTTCCCTATGGAGGTGTATGTATGCTCACTTTTACGGTTGCAAAGTGTCGGAATCTTTTTAGTAAATTTCCTGAAATGTTCTGAAAATGTTCCATAGGAAACTAAACCTGGGAATTTGGGAAATTATGCATACACAAGACAATTTTAGGTCTTGTGGTATATTTTGGTTAAACGATCCCCAATTCAATGGAATTGCAACCCTCTACATGCACAGTGCATTCTTCCATCATATGTACAACTGATTCTCAAGATCTTGCAAACTAATGTGGTCTGGGGCATCAGATGGCTCAGCAGTTAGAGAGTCAGAATTGTAATCAGGAGGTTGCTGGTTCAATTCCCGGCTGTGCAAATATCATTGAGCAAGGCACTTTACACTACGTTGCTCCAGTGGGAATGTCCTTGTACTGACTGTAAGTTGCTCTGGATAAGAGTGTCAGCTAAATTACTAAAATTGAGTGCTACTGAGTATCTCAAGATTTTGCACACTAAGGAGATGCAGTTATTTATTGAACTTTTCTGTCACAATAAAAACAATTGCACCTGTTTTTTTTTTACTGGGGTAAAAAAATCCCAGTACAATTTTATTTAATTCCACAAAAAAAAAAGGCACAAGCCCACCACAATTGGACAAAGAAATTGGAAAAACGCTGCCTGGTCTAATGGGTTTTGATTTCTGCTGTGACATTCAGATGGTAGGGTCAGAATTTGACGTAAACAACATGATAATATGGATCCATCCTGCCTTGTGTCCGCGGTTCACACTGTTGTTGGTGGTGTAATGGTGTGGGGATATTTTTCACCTAAGTTATGGTAAAAAAATCCCAATAACATCTTATTTCATTCCAGGTTGTCTCAATACAAAATGTGGAAATGTCCAAGGGGGGTGTATACTTATGCAAAGCACTGTATTTCCAATGAAAAAACACATACATTTAAATGGTATTAATATTAATTTCCATATATTCTTGTTAATTACCAACTATTCCCCTTAATTCAAATAAATGCCTGGTAATTCCCACGGAAAGTTTGCACCTCTGAATATTCCACAAAATGTGCAAACCTAGTCACTCTGCACCAATTGATGTGGAGGAAACAGCACCCAGTGTTCATTCTCCCTGGTAGTGGGTGATGGACCATCTGAACGCTATCAGTGAGAGACTGCCTGTTCTGGTCTGTTGTTTACTGATGCAGCTTCTTCACTATGAGTGTAGCGCAGCAATCAAACTAGTAGGTCAAAGCTTTGTTCACGTGTGTGTGTGTGTGTGTGTGTGTGTGTGTGTGTGTGTGTGTGTGTGTGTGTGTGTGTGTGTGTGTGTGTGTGTGTAGGCCTTCCGTGCTCAGTAGAACTTCCTTTTCCTTTTTCAGACCAGCTCCATTTCCCAAATAGAGCAGTGTTGTGTCAAATGTTTATTTTGTCAGATTATTTTAAATTTAACCCTCGGTACATTCTAACATTAAACCAATTGTCTGTAACACTTGCAGGGTTAAAGAGGGTTGTGAAGCTACGGTGTGTGTTTGTGGCATTGTAGTTGTTTAGTGACCTCTGTATATGTGGGTTTGTTACTTGATGTGGGGAGAGAAGCAGGATACGGTGCACTGATGAGGCTGATCAGATATTGACAAAACCTGCAGCACGATTACTTTAGCTGCTACCAGTACTCTGTATGTAAACAACTTCCCTGTGTGAAAGCACCCATTTATTTAATTTAGCCTGGCCCCTCCCAAATGGCGTAGCACTTGTAGAAGATTCTGATAACACTTCTTGTAATACTACATTTGAAATTCAGAAGGCTTGTGTGACTACAAGGTGGTGATGTTGAGTTAGTTCATTTACAGACATAAATCTTCCAGATCAGGGCACTTGAACTCCCTGGGGGGCTGAAACATTTCTGTTCTTTGCCCTCTCATTCTACTAAGGGACATGTTCAGACCTGGGACGCCAGGTGATTGCAATTAACTAAAAATTAAGATGAGGAATGTTTGGCTCCAAAAGCTGAACTGAATAGCCCAGATGTAGTCTATCCTGACATTGTGTCTTACATTGATATATAAAGGTGCATATTTGCCAGGATCAATAATTGCTAAAGGGGGTACTGATCCAGGATCCTGGTTACTACAACTTCCTGTTGCCAAAACAAACAAGGCCAGTCTGCTCCGGTTCAGTCAGTGAACTCAGACTATAGTTGAACTGCAGCACTAGGCTGATATGCTGCATGAGGAAGACTGCAATAAAGCACTGTGGTCAGGACAGGACAACCTCAACCACCACCGCCGGGGCGTAGCACAAGATTCTGGGCCCTATGCATAGGCAGTCCTGATGGGCCCCCATGTTATATTATTTATTTATTTATTTATATATATATATATATATATATATATATATATATGTGTGTGTGTATATATGTGTATATGTGTATATATGTGTATATGTATGTGTGTATGTGTGTATGTGTGTATGTGTGTATGTGTGTATGTGTGTATGTATATATGTGTATATATGTGTATATATGTGTATATATGTGTGTATATATATATATATGTATATGTATGTATGTATGTATATATATGTATTCCAGACTTCACAAAGTAGAACACTGTAGAATGGAAACAGTCTGTACAGGTGCACCCTACATGCAAGGATACTCAAATGAATATATAATATATTTTATTATTATTTTTACATTTATACAAATGTATTGTAATGCCTGTATATTTTGTACATGCATTTACATATTAGATTTTGGCTCTTTTTTATGTATTACACTATATGTAAACACTCACTGGACACTTCTATTAGCTACACATGTTCAACTGCTCGTTAATGCAAATATCTAATCAGCCAATCACGTGGAAGCAAGTCAATGCATTTGGGCATCTGCATGGCGTAGTGGGCTGAGTCACTGCATTCCTGGACAGTCTACATCATGATAGTCAGTGCTGTGAGCCTGACTATGGGTTCTCTGACTTTCCTCTGTCCTCCTGCTCGAGGCAGCGCAAATTGGCATAGCTCTGCCTGGGATTTGGGTTAGATAAATCAGATTATCTATCCTGCCAATCGCGGAAGTATAGTTAGTGACCGTAATCATCCAATGCATGATCCGACTAAAGGCTTCCATGTTGGATGACCAGTGCAAAAAGAATCGGTGGCTGGGTAACCTGGTTGGATGAACCATGTGCGCACCCCTCGTAATCCCACAGATCTGTACAAGGAGTTGCAGAGCTGCCGGCAATGCAGGGTTAGTGGAAATTGGAGGGAGGAAAATGGGAAAAATTTACAAAATAAGAAACGAAGGTAACAGAAACTCAAATAACAGCTCGTTACAATCAAGGAAGGCAGAAAAGCATCTCTGAAGGCACAACACGTCGAACCTTGAAGCAGATTGGCTACAGCAGCAGAAGACCACATCGATGCCACTCCTGTTAGCTAATAGGAAACGAGGCTACAATAAAAAAAGGCACAAGCCCACCACAATTGGACAATAGAAGACTGGAAAAAAGTTGCCTGGCCCAATGAGTTTTGATTTCCGCTGCGACATTCAGATGGTAGGGTCAGAATTTGACATAAACAACATGGTAGTATGGATCCATTCTGCCTTGTGTCCACGGTTCAGGCTGTTGGTGCTGGTGTAAGGGTGTGGGGATATTTTCTTGGCACACTTTGGGCCCCTTAGCATCAATTAAGCATTTTTTTTATGCCACAGCCTACCTGAGTATTGTTGCTGACCATGTCGATCCCTTTTTGACCACAGTGTACCCATCTTCTAATGGCTACTTCCAGCAGGATAACACGCTATTGACCAAAGCTCACATCATCTTAAACTGGTTTCTTGAACATGACCATGAGTTCACTGTACTAAAATGGGCAACACAGTCACCAGATCTCAGTCCAATCGAGCAACTTTAGGATGTGGTAAAACGGGAGATTCGCATCATAGATGGGCAGCCGACAAATCTGCAGCAACTGCATGATGCAATAATGTCAATATCTACCAAAATCTGATGAATGTTTCCAGCACCTTGTTGAATCTATGTAACAAAATGATTTCAGTACTGGAGCAAAAGCGGTTCCAACCTGGTAGTAGCAAGGTGTACCTAATGAAAAGACTGGTTAGTGTATGTCTTACAGTATGTAAATGTACTGACATTACGTATTTTGATGTTGTAGTATGCTTTTGACACACATTGAGACATTCACATATACTGTTGCAATAAAAATTATTCAACCCCAATTGCAAGTTGTGTTAATTGTCAAAATGTACAGACTGTCAGCTGTTTGCAAGGAACAACTCAAACCAAAGCAATTGAAATGGCTCAAAACAATAAATGCTTTAAGTGGTTTCCCAAAACCCAACTGAAAATGCAACTCCTAATGACTTCACCAGAATCAAATTATTCAACCTCCTGAATAGACACACTCACAACAGCACAAACATGCTAAACAGGTGTTGTCTCAAGCACACCTGATGCAACTATTTAAGGGCTTCATTAGTTGCACCAGGTGTGCTTGAGCTGAAACACATGAAATACCTGAATGTTGAGTGTCATGTTTGACTGCGTGTGAGAAACATGGCTAAGTCAAAAGAATGGTCCAAAAAATGTATAGAAGAGATCATCGCTTTTCACAAACAAGAAACAGGATACAAAAATATAGTGAAAGCAATGAGTGTTCCCAGAGACACTGTTGGAAGCAAGGTTTGCAAGTTCCAAGTTAAGGGAACATTTGTTACACTACCTGGACGGGGCAGAAAAAGAAAGCTATCACTGGCTCCAAGCAGATTTCTGAGATGGCAGGTTGTGAAAATCGCTACAGTGTCTGCAAAAGACCTGCAGCAATACTTGGTGGCAACAGGAACTGCTGTTTCAGTGAGCACACTAAACGCAGATGATTTCCATGCCAGTACTCCAAGATGTACAACTCTACTGACCAACAAGCACAAAAAAGTTGTTTCTAATATGCTCAAAATCATATAGAGAAGCCACAGAGGTTTTGGGAGTCTGTTCTGTGGAGCATTTAAACATGATGGTTTAGCGGAATGTCTGGAGGAAGAAGAATGAAGCATACGCTGAAAAGAACACTGGCAAGCATGGTGGTGGCTCAGTGATGCTCTGGGGCTGATTTGCATCCTCTGGCTCAAGAAACCTGCAGCTTGTGAAAGGCAAGATGGATTAATTGTAGTATCGCGAAATCCTAGGAGAAAACTTATGTCGTTTGTGAGGAAGCTGAAGCTTTGGTGTCATTGGACCTTCCAATAGGACAATGATCCAAAGCATACCTTAGCAAAGAAGTCCTGAAAGATTCTACAATGGCCATCACAGTCATCTGACTGTCTTTGGTAGGGTTTGAAGAAGACAATATCGACATCACATTTTCTAACTAGAAACGAATGCATAGTATTGACAAAATAATACAATTTTAAATGAAATCATTTATAAAATCTACGCAAAATTCGGGCCAACTGGACAAATTGATGGAACGTTATATAGTGCAGAATTTAGTTTTAAGAATTTACTTAGACTAGACTAAACTAAGACCAAAATTAAAACTGGTCTTTGTGATTCAGGCCCACCAGTCTGTAACAAGTCAGAAAACCAGAACATCACATGCTCGCGTAACATGCTGACTCACAGCCTATCACACCAAACAGAACGGTCTACACTACTACGGCTGGTACACATGAACTGTAGTGGATACTGGAAATATAAGACAAACAACAAGCTGGCCAAACTATTAACGTGAAAAGTAGCTAAATTAAAAAACCCAAAGCATGCTGGGATACAGCGACAATGGTTTAATTATGCATGTTTGAAAAATATATTTAACATTGAAGTAAAGTGGTAATTATATATTCAGAGCATATATGAAAATACTGTATATTTTTGAGTTTTCCCACAAATTTACATATTTTTTGCATGAGTTCCATGTGGGACATGTAAACAATCTGGACTGGCGCACACGTGAAAACAATCTGGACTGGCGCACACGGAAAGAAACAATCTGTATAGTAACTCAAAAAAGACAATAAGTACTAACACACCTGCAAACAAATATTAAATGTGCACATGTAATTGATATTTTTATTTTTAATTTTGTATTTACTGGCTATGCACACCATGAGGATGCACCAAAATGCATCCTATTACCTATGTAGTGCACAACTTTTGAACAGAGTCTTATGGGAATAGGGTGCACTTGTACCAGAAAACTCTTATTTACAGACTCCTGAACGGACTACCTCCTCTCCTTTCTTGCAGAGAGACTTGGGGTATCTGCAGCAGTGGCTAGAGGCCTTTGTTTCTACCTTTCAGAAGCTTGTTGATGTACAGTCTCTGGAGCCACGTCGGTGAGTTGACCAGCGGGCTCACATGCACCATTCACATCACAAATGGATTCCTATTACAGTACCTAGATAGTGTACTACAGTTGACCTGATTGACATGAGGTATTCAGATGAATTACTTACATTTATATTTTAGTCAGTTAATAGACACTGTCATTTAGAGCATGCATATATTTGAAGAGAAACAAGTTGAAAAAAACGACTCCGTAGTAATATAATTCAATATTTGAAACCGTATAAGGGCTTTACAAAAAAGAAATGGTGCTACAAAAAGGATCATACAAATAAACATTTTTAAAAGACAACAGAAAACAGGTTGTGGATGTCCAACTACTTGGGAAATAAGGTGCTGATTGTACACAATTTGACAATTCCAATTTCAAATACACATTGTATTTATTATATTTGTAGTTTGTTTAATTTATGAACATGTTGCCAGCTTTAAATTAAATCTGACCTTACTGGCTAAACAGAGGCACAATTTTGACGTGTTTATGCCAGAGTCAGTGGCAGTAACACACCATGCCCTCCTCCTCCCCTCCCAGACCAGATGAAGGCTGTGAGGACGTACCCCTGCTACCCAGGGATGCCCTGGTGTCACTCAGTACCCAAATGTGGCACAGTGCTCTGCATCTCTCTGGTGGGGATAACAACAGCAGCAGCCCGCACCCCCTTTTGCTCATCAAGTTCTTCATCATTGTGTGCAGGTACAGTTAACCTGACTACTAACTTTGAATACAGTACTGTTGTTTTATATCTGTGTTCATATTGAGAACAGTACTGTTGTTTTATATCTGTGTTCATATTGAGAACTGTACTGTTGTTTTATATCTGTGTCCATATTGAATACAGTACTGTTGTTTTGTATCTGTGTCCATATTGAATACAGTACTGTTGTTTTGTATCTGTGTCCATATTGAATACAGTACTGTTGTTTTGTATCTGTGTCCATATTGAATACAGTACTGTTGTTTTGTGTCTGTGTCCATATTGAATACAGTACTGTTGTTTTGTATCTGTGTCCATATTGAATACACTACTGTTGTTTTATATCTGTGTCCATATTGAATACAGTACTGTTGTTTTGTATCTGTGTCCATATTGAATACACTACTGTTGTTTTGTATCTGTGTCCATATTGAATACACTACTGTTGTTTTATATCTGTTATCCATATTGTCCATTAGTTTTGATTTGAAAGATGAAATGATTATAGAGATAACAGATTGATGGAGAAAAAAGGCATGCAGTCGTCAATGGATTTGTTTCAAAATAACTCAGCAAATTTATTCGCTATTATTTTTAACTGTTTTTAACTGTTTCTTTGACATAATATTTAGAACAAAGACATACTGACACAATTTATGATAAACCAATAACATTTTCTCATTTTGTCAAATGCTTTTTTTATGTACAGTCTTATGCAAAAGTTTAGCCACCCCTGACAATTTCCATGATTTTCATTTTCAAATAATTGGGTGTTTATTGATCTACTAAATAACTGAAGGACACAGTAATATCTCAGTAGTGAAATGAGGTTTATTGGATGAACAGAAAATGTGCAATATACATCAAAATTAAATTTGGGCACCCAAACAGAAATATCACATCAATATTTAGTTGAGCCTCCTTTAGCAGAAATAACAGCCTTTAGGTGCTTCATATAGCCTGTAATGAGTGTCTGGATTCTGGATGAAGGTATTTTGGACCATTCCTGCTTGCAAAACATCTCCAGTTCAGTTAGGTTTGCCGAGCATGGACAGCCCGCTTCAAATCACCCCACAGATATTCAATGATATTTCAATGATAAACTGATCCAAACACCCAATTTATTTATAAACGATAATCATGGAAATTGTCAGGGGTGCCTAAACGTTTGCATATGACTGAATCTGATACAGCCACATACTGTTTGAGATAAAAACAGAAATACCGTACCAAAGGAAAATAATTTACATTGTATGGTTACCAAAGTTTTGGTGGTTTTCCTGTAAACATTGATTGTGTCCAGTAATACTCTTCCTTGTGAAGGGTTAGGAATTGTCTTAGAACCAAAAAATCCATTAGTTAAGGAAAACACCTCCACATTAGAAATCACATTAACCATTACTTGGCAGGAAAGATTATGACGTCACTATGGTTTTAACGAAGCACCTGGACTGCGAACCTTCATCATTCACCTCCATCATTTACTCCTATAACTACTACCGGTTTACGTACCTGTTCTGATACCCGCACTGTTTGAAGTTCCACTCTTGTCCTTGCATTGTGCACTCCTTTTGACAGGGGCATAAGGGGACAAGTGTGCAATTGGGGACCCAACATTTATCCTTCCTTTGTACCCGTGAGAGATAGCAGATGTCAGAGCTAGGATACTACACCGACCGCTGATGTTTTAATAATGTGAGGGATGAGTTTGCCGAGACGGATTAGCGATGATTTAATAATGTCTCTGTGCTTTTAGGAATATGGAAAACATTGACCCAGAGCAGACCCCTGGCTTTGTGTTTGAGACCATTAAACTTTTAAACTTCTGCTTGGTTCAGGTAAGGAAGGCTCCACCCTAGATAATCTACACTCCGGACGCTTAACACACACTCTGTTACACATACAGTTTATCATACAAAATGTATATTTTATGTACCAAAAGATTTTGGGATTTTCTTTGTGAAAGAACATTTGTGTTTCACGCCAATTATTGTTAATTCACAAAGTTGTATCAAACGCATTCATCTGCACAGACCCATATAACCCATTGACGTAACAATGGTGCTAGCTCTACCCTGTTCTCCCTGAGTGAGAGAACTGACTGATGAGGAAGACCGTCAAATAAGTACTTCAAATGATCTAGGAAAATAGACAAATTATAAAATTTCATCGGTGTTCCCCTTTCAATGAAGAATTATCCACTAACTCTACTACGACACTCAGTAAGAGATAATATACTGCCCATTGAGCCCAGCAATAAAGTGGAGATGAGGAGAACTCAATAATTATCCTATAAATACACTGCACATATTTACCAATACTAGAAACAGAACTAGTTTCATTAGACTTGAGAAGTGGGTGTGCTACTGAACTGGAATGTGTATTTGTCTTGCATGTATTGTTCTGTGGTTTGTGTAGAAGGTCATAAATAGGAATGTTACTTTGTCAAAGTTTGTAGTGGTTTTTTTTTCTTCTCATTGTCCTCTTTGAGAATGCATGGTGTTGTTAAACCCGTCTCGATGTCAACTCATTTGATGTGTGTGTGTGTGTGTGTGTGTGTGTGTGTGTGTGTGTGTGTGTGTGTGTGTGTGTGTGTGTGTGTGTGTGTGTGTGTGTGTGGATTGTGTGTGTGTGTGTGTGGATTGTGTGTGTTAGATACGGAGTGAACCTGGAGATCAGCACTCTCTTCAGCCCTTGGTACAACATGGCCTGCTACTGCTGGAGAGTCTCTTTGACCCCTATCAGACATGGAGGAGACGCCTAGCAGAGTGAGTGTTTGTGTGTGTTTGTGTGCACACACCTGTGTGTCTGTCCTACCCATGGTTTAAACTGGGGTGGAGACCGTCTGTTGGAATGTGTCGGGTGGAAAATGTGTGAGGGACGATGTTCAGGTCAGGTTTGGATTCAAGTCCAACCAGTGGAATTTAG
>JACXGM010013005.1:12279-23570 GCA_016801145.1 Umbra pygmaea
AACAACTGTGTGGTGAAACCAGTTATCTGGTTGAGCTCAACGTGACGGTTCAAGTGTCGGAGGGAAGCCACCTATACAGTATATACTTATAGAGAGCCTTGCTTTTACCAGAGAAAAGGATAGTCATTGTCTTGCTATGTGGCCTTGCCCAACTGTCATTTCACAGTGCTGGTCTAGTGTACCTTGGATGTCTAGAAGTCTTTAGGAAGGTTTTTGGAAATTCCATTGTACTGTCTGTTCATACTATATGTTTGCAGTAAGACACAATGGGTTTGGTATTAGGCCAGTGTACCACAGCTAAAATCACACCCTTTAGATGTGGTATATTCACATTATACCACAATCTCAAAAATGCCTTGTAGCTGGTTTAAAATAGTTACTAATGAAATTTTAACAATGAAAAATTGTGAGTTTTTAAATGTTTTTTTTACCTTAACCAGGTAAGCGTTTTGAGAACAGATTTTCATTTGAAACGACGACCTGGCCAAGATAAAAGCATTGAGGTGCAGAAGACATAAAAGTTATGCATACATTACAAGACAAAGTACGGAGTAAAAATAATAAAAACAGGAATACCGTGTGCAAATCTTCAGATTAAACAAGAATTTGTACACGAACTGAACAACGGATATATATTATACTGTGCTCTTACCGTGGCACAGACACGAATACTATACAGAGCGTACGCCTGGTTCAACTATTTCATTATGTACAACACATAACGAGGTAAAGACTCAATCAATAATGACATTTACATAGTATAACAGACTCCTCAGTAAACATGGCTGGAAATGTTCCCCATTCATGCATAATGAGTAACCAAGCCCCTACCGCAATCCCAGTGCCCAGAGAAAGGCGCATAAACAAAACAAATACATAAACAGTTAAAATAATAAAGCTAACATATACACAACTCAACAAATAGTCCATCACTGTCAGGTGAACTGCCACGACAGCCCTTTCCCGTCCTGGCCATTATGACATGATGTCCATGTGCCCCCCTACACCATATATCAAACTCACTCCTCTTTTGGCCACTAGCCAAGTTCCTGATAGGTTGATGCCTTTATTTCAAATGCTTGTTGTCATGTCAACCAACCCTTGACGTGTTCTTCACAGACAGCCTCCAGGACAGCGAGCAGATCCCAGAGTTCCTCACCTTCAGATTGGTCCATCTTCTTGGAGCTGTCATCAGTGGCAGCAAGGTAAATTGTGTGTGTGTGCATGCACGTGTGTGTGCATGTGTGCGTGCTCTAGAGGGAATCCACAAAGATGCCATGTCCTAACTAGGTTTTAGAGCAGGGGTGGTCAACGTTTTTTCCTTGAAGGCGTCATTGAGATTTTGTCACAAGTGCAGGACTGCATACTATAGCTATGCATGAAACAAATAGGACATGTTATTTCATTAAATGAACCCCCCACACACAAACACACACAATAACATGTGTAGCCTACAGAAAACTATTATTTTCAATGATAACGTCATACAGAGCCCGTATGTTCAGCTTTTTGTTAAATATGTCAACCATGATAAACATGACTGTAAAATCCATATTGGCATGTACCTAGGTCTTTGAGAACCAATGTAAAAAAGTTTGGGGGACACAAATAAGTATGGTAAATAAAATTTGCATACCCTGGCAGAAAAGTTTGACATTGATTTTTCACTATGTTTGGAGAGGGGTCAACAAGGTCTATAGTAAAAGGAATACCATCCCCACAGTGAAGCATGGTGGTGGCTCACTGATGTTTTGGGGGTATGTGAGCTCTAAAAGCACGAGGAACCTTGTGACAATTGACGGCATGATGAATGCAGCATGTTATCAGACAATACTGGCAGACAATTTGCATTCTTCCGCATAAAAGTTGCGCATGGTATGCTTGTGGACTTTCCAGCACAACAATAACCCTAAGCACCAGGCCAAGTTGACCCTCCAGTGGTTACAGCAGAAAAAGGTAAAGGTTCTGGAGTGGCCATCACAGTCTCCTGACCTTAATAATGACTTGGAGGCATTTTGCCAAGACAAATGGGCAGCTATACCACCTGCAAGAATTTGGAGACACAAAGACAACTATCACAAATGGCTGCACGCTGTCATTGATGGTAAAGGGGGCAATATACAGTATTGAGAACTGAGGGTATGCAGACTTTTGAACAGGGGTCATTCCATTATTTTCTGTTTTGCCATGTTTTCCTGGTGGGACCAACCTGTTCTTGCGAGCTCCAGTTCAGATCAGTCTGGCATCTTAAGTTAGAGAATACGACCGACCAATCAGCGTTGGTTTGAGTGTGACGCAAAGATAAGCGACTGTTCTAAACAACATGGCGGCTTCCAAGTATGAGATGATCGTAGCTATCGCGCAAGTTTTCTGATCGGTTGATTTGGCCCGTCTATCAACAACATAGGTTGTGATAGACAGATGGTTTATCCATTCAGCTAACCAGTATTTTCGCCCCTTCCCAAACGTTCTCCAATGGAAGGTTCCCATATGGATATGCGGAGCAAATGCGAAGCAATCCATCTGGGGGAGTCAGGTTAATGTTTTCTATTATGATTGGGCCATTCTGTTATCCTACAGTTAAATATGAATCCCATGAGAAATGAAAAAAAATGTTTTTGTCTCCTCAATCATGTTTTCTCTGAAAATCGTATATCTATTACTAATTCTCTAGAGGTATGAAAACATTTGAACACAACTTTCAAAATTTTTCTATACATTTTTAAAAACCCAATACCCCCCCAAAAGAAAATTACCTGTTCTAGTGTCAGGTGATGTCCTACATCTCTTACAGAAATGTTATTTTGTCATTTTCACTTCCTGCTTCCTGTCTGTAATATTTTGGTTAACCAAAATAAAGTCGGCAAAAAGTACCGAATGTTGAGACGTGATATCTCTGGCTGTGATTAACCCACCTGGACAACCCACCCCTAATTATTTTTAATGGCACAACCTTATTTAGAAAACATTATTTTTTTTAACACATTTAAGCGTGTGTGCATGTGTGTGCGTGTTTGTGTGAGAGCCGTGATGTTTGCATGCATGTGTGTGTTTTCTAAGGTAATTTCTGTAACTCTGTGGGTCTTCCTACATGCTCCAGAGGAACAGCCTGCTGTCCATCACCCCCCAGTCTGTGGAGGACCTGCTGTCTGTGCTCCGGGCATGGTGCCTCAGGGCCTCCTCCGACCCCAAGGACCCCAGGCTCATACGGCTCACCCTGCAGTGCCTGACTACAATGGTGCACAACCTCCACTCCAGTAGTCCTGCAGAGCGCCAACTGGAGATCCGGAACTTGCTGGATAGCTACTTCCAGGTAGCAGTAGTAGTGTTAGCACCAGTAATCCTTGTAGTACTAGCTGGAGTTATTCTAATAAAACCTGTAGTAGCAGCAGTAGTAGTTTCTGTAAAGCAGACTTGGTTTTTGTTCTGTGTTTCCAGCCAGCTGGTCAGTTTGGCAGAGGTGTAGAAGAGTGGCAATGCATCTTGTTTTGTAAAATAGAGAACCGAAAGGTTTGTGCTAATTTCAGATGCTGAACTGGAACCGAGCGCCTGGGTTAGAGAGTGGGCAGAGGGACGGCCAGAGCTGGGAGGACCGACTCATCGCATTGCAGAGTCACATGCTAAGTAAGAGACTCGTTCCTCAGATATGGTCCCCTGATCTCCTTGGCAATACGAAAACAACACTGCAGTTCTTAACAAGCTGAACAGAAGTGAAGTTGTTGTATCTCCACCTGCAGACTTGCATTCAGGCTAGCTAAAAATCTTGTCCTTCTGTCAAAATCTGAACTCAACTATGTAGTTGTCCATATGAAGGTGTTATCTATTTTTTCCACGAGACTATTTAAAGAAAGGCCCAGGTTTGATTTCTTGTTGCAACTGTGACCCAAACGTTGACATAGTTGTCAATGTGTCATGTTGTCATCCACAGCGGCGGTGCCTGAGATCCTCCAGTGTTCAGACAGACCTGTACTGCAGGCCATCTTCCTCAACAACAACTGCTTCGAACACATCCTACGGCTGATCCAGAACAGCAAGGTCTGTTTTAATGTCACTTTACATGCATGGTGCGTGTGTCCACGTATGTTCGGATGTAACTGACAACGGAAGCTGCCGGAATGAAGCGCTGAGAAGGTTGCTTCTCTGAGTTGACTTGTCTCTGTCTGTCTGTCTGTCTGTCCCGCCCTGCCCTCCAGCTTTATGAAAGCAGCAGGTTAAGGTCGGAGTGTGCCGATGTGTGTGACCTCACCACACGTTTGCTCACAGACACAGAGGTGGAAATGGATCAGGTACTTTTTCCCAGAGATGGTGTCGACATAGGTCGTGCTGACAGTGAGTTGTGTTGACTAGGGTCAGACTGGCATTCAGTAGGAAACTCAGCCTCCTTCTCTAGTTCCCCATTCCTTCTTTCTGCTCCTCTCCTTCCTTCTCCTCCTCTCTCCTTCTTCTGTCTCTCCTCCTCGCTCTCCCCACAACTCTTCATTTAAATTTACAAAGTATAGCTGCACTACTTTGTATCACTGGAGGAGGTCAGAGTGGAAGAATCTCTGACTTCCTTATCCAGTGGGTGTTACAATGGAAACGAGTACAGATGAGAGGATACCAGTCGAAGCAGCTGAGATCTTCACCTAGACTTCCTGTTTGAGACACTTCCTGTTTAAAGAAGGAAAGTGGAGTTGGAAGTGTGCGCTGTGTGTTATTTGTCCCTCTCTGTCTGTCTTTGTCTCTCTCTCTCTGAATTGCCCACTCTATTTCTCTCTCCTTGTCTCACTCTCTCACTGTCTTTATGTCTCTCTCATTGTACGACTCGTATTCAGTAATAGAGGCTGAGTTTCCTGTTTTCTCGAATAGGTCAGGTGTCGTCCTCGCTGTGTGTGTTTTATTTTTGTGTGCATGACTGGTTTCGGACTGTACTTCACAGTTTCAGTGCTCCTTCACGGTTTCCAGTGTACTATTCTTTTGCCTCTTTCTCTGGCATGGCTGTAGGTGTGCGAACGTTTCACCTGGTCTTGTGGTTGTACGTGTTATGGGGCTGAGCTGTTGATACTGTAGTGTGTTATGGTGGGGTGTGTTTTGTTCAGCCTTGTTTCGAAACACGTCATGGAGTGATTTTCTCACATGTTTTGGCATTCGGCTTTTGCAACATTATCAGATTGGTGTTGGATTGGGTCCTGCATGTCGGCACCTGTCGGTAATTGACACCGTTGCTTTGGTGTCTTTTGCAACTTCTTTTCTCATTCCCTTTTTTTGTGTAAGTATTTTGGCCTTGACCGGGTGTTGGGTGACACGTGGTATTACGTCCCCATCATGTATGAGTGTCTCGTCTCATTATGTTCCACTGTGTAGGTTTTGGAGAATGGTTCTGACTGCATCACGGTCCACGCCCTCGGCGTGCTCACTGCCATCATGAGCAACTCCCCTTCTGCCAAGGTGAGGGCTTCTGGAGCTACGGTGGCCCACAGGGTCAAACCCTGAGTCAGCCAGAGCACATAGTACCCTAACCAAACCCTAGGCATTCTGGGAGTTTACCTAAGGGTACAATATGTAGTTTTCCAAAACAATATCAAAAGACGCATTAAAAAAGCAAACATCACTATACCTATATTATATATATTACTTACTTGTGTACTTACATTATCCTAAATGTTTCCACCAACTTTCAAACCCAGAGAAATTTGTGATATAATTCGAAGGCACGGGACGTTTCATTTTGTCTTCCGTCAATAGCGTCATCTAACCTTTGACTGCTGTAGTTGCTCTAAGTTCCAGGGAACCGCCAAACATAACGTGAATAAAGTTATAATATTTTTAACAAAACATTACTTTGTCAGTGAAAACTTTTTCCTGCCAGAGATGCTAGATTGGAACTACTTCCCAACGTCATCCAAGTACATCTTTTCCTATTGTTTTGATCGAGAGACCCCTAGCAGCCAAAACTACATATTGTACATATAAGCCTTCAGGCACTGGACAAGTGACACACCAGAAGAGTTCTGGCATTGCAATCTTACTTTTCCAAATAACAAAATGTATGTTTTAAACCTCCATTTTAAAATGCTGTTTATATGTGTGTTAACTCTAACGGGGGGGGGGGGGTGATGACATTGTACACACTTGGGAAAACCTTTTAGCTCAATAGCACCATATTTACAACCAGTGGCCAAAATCACATACTGCATCTTTTAATCTGTTTGCTGCCCTGTGTTCCGTTCAGGAGGTTTTCAAGGAGCGGATTGGCTACTCACAGCTCTTTGATGTGCTGAAGAGTCAAGGTCAGCCCAGCAAACGTCTACTGCAGGAGCTGATGAACATGGTGAGCAACATACACCTGTGGCACAAAGTACGGATAGGCTTTCTATGGAGGGTTAGGGTGCCATTTGGGAAGCAAAGACTTTGTCTTTCCTGTGAAGGGCTACGACCTCACAGCTTATTACGTTTGAAGGGACGTGTGTTTCTACTCTGTGGTTCTCATCTCCTTTTTTTAAATTCATGGATTATTTTAGGCTGTCGAACAAGCTCCCCTGGCAGGCCCTGATCTTCAACTCACCCACGTTAACTTCATCTCCTCACTGAAGACGTCATGTCTTACATATCGTCTCTCCGTTATGCACATATTGTTTACACATTGTTTCATAAACATTTCCATGGCTTCTCCAACTTTGCCCAGACCTCCAGCAGGAGGCAGCACAAATTGGGAAAATGCTGCGCTGGATTTGGGATAGAAAAGTCAGATTACCTACCTTGCCACATTGCTCTCCAGCGACTCCTTGTGTATATTCAGTCATGGAAGTATAGTTGATGAGCGTATTCATCCTGTACATTATCTGACTAAAGGCTTCCGTGTTGGATGAGCAGTGCAAAAAAGAATCAGCCGGCTCGGCAACGTGTGGTTTGATGAACTCCTCACCATCCCGCATCTGTCCAAGGAGTTGCGGAGCTGCAGACAAGGCAGGGTTAGAGGGAATAGGACAAGACCAATTGGGAGGGGAGAAAAATGGGAGAAAAAAAATAAATGTGTAAGTTTGTTGTCTCTTGCACTGTTCTGTTTATATTGGCCTGGTTGACGTAGTAAATGGGAGTTAGTTCTCAATCGGCCCACCTGGTTAAATAAAGTTCTGTGTGTCTAGGCGGTGGAAGGTAAACATGCCAACGCCCTCCACCTGGGGATCAGCAACGACCAGCCCCTCCTGCTCCTCCTCCAGTGGCTGCCCGACCTGGCCCCCCGCAGGGACCTGCAGCTGCTTGTGTCTCAGTGGCTGGCTGCCGTGTGCGGTGCCTCGCGATCGTGCCGCACCGTCGCCGTGGAGGCCGGCATGGTGGGGGTTCTACTCAGTGTCCTGTCCCAGCCGCAGAAGCTGGACCGGCAGTGTGCCGATGCCCTGCTTGGATTGTTACAGGACCTTGGCTCCCTCTGCCTGAAGCCTGCTGAGCTCAAGAGCCTGCTGAAGATGCTCCGCCTCCCTGAACAGGTACTGCATTACAAGGAACTACACTACCAAACCTTAGTCAAGATAAGGAGGCATGCACATGTTATTACTGCATTACAAGGAACTACACTACCAAACCTTAGTCAAGATAGGTAGGCATGCACATGTTATTACTGCATTACAAGAAACTACACTATCAAACCTTAGTCAAGATAAGGAGGCATGCACATGTTATTACTGCATTAAAAGGAACTACACTACCAAACCTTAGTCAAGATAAGTAGGCATGCACAGGGTATTACTGCATTGAGAGAGATGTACAGTAGCAGATGCTATGTTCAAGTAATTTAGGAAAATAATAGATATGATCCGTTATAGTTCATTTAACAAATCTGTCAATTGTATTTAATAATTTTCCTTCTGAAATGTATCCTTAGACTATAACTCTTGCAAATGGTATAGTAATAAATAACGATAATTTCTTTGTCCTTCACCAGGGGCAGGATGCTGGGGTGAGTAAAGTGACGAAGACACACCCTTACTCCGCTCGCATCATCCGTGTGCTGTCAGCCATGGCGGCCCGGGAGGGGAGGGACAGCGCCTTGCAGTACTTCGACCTCACCCACCCCATGGCGGGGATCATGGTGCCCACGGTCCAACGCTGGCCGGGCAGTGGCTTTGCCTTCCACGCCTGGCTCTGTCTCAACACAGACTTCCCAACACACCACTCAGAGCCCAGCACCCCCTCTCCGACCGGGGGGCCTCAGGGGGCGGCCAGGGGGATGGGCAAAGGCCCCCGCAGAAAGCAACTCTACAGGTATCAGACTGGGGGGCGGGGCTTACCTTGCTATTTCTAACACTGTGCTTTAATTTAAATTCTTCCAAGACCAGAAATCTATTCAGGCAGTATTACGCAAGTCCATATGATTTCCAGGCAGTATGGCAATCTGATTTTTAACGATTGACTTGGCGATGTGTTCGAGTAACCATGGTATATGTTCCCACTGTCTCACAGCCAGGTTTAATTCAGTCACCTTTATTGAGCCGCACACAAAGTGTATTGATCTCTGTTTCTCTGTGATGCCTAGCCTGTTCACAGCCAGCGGGACTGGTCTGGAGGCCTTTTTCACCATGGAGGGTATTCTGGTGGTAGCCGTCTGCACAAAGAAGGAGTACATGGCCGTTTCCCTGCCCGAACACCCTCTGTCAGACTCCTGCTGGGTAAGAAAAGACGTTCATTAAGAAGTCCACCGTAGTATGTAGTGACAGGATTTGTGTCATTAGGGGCGCAGGGCCACACACATTTCATACAAAGGTGTTTCCACTCACTTGATGACTGATGTTTGTTTCCTGTCAAGAAGCTTGTATTAGTGGCTACATGTAGCACTCCAAAACGAACACTGCT
This sequence comes from Umbra pygmaea, assembly GCA_016801145.1. Classification (NCBI taxonomy): domain Eukaryota; kingdom Metazoa; phylum Chordata; class Actinopteri; order Esociformes; family Umbridae; genus Umbra; species Umbra pygmaea. The sequence continues at coordinate 21,109 of JACXGM010013005.1, forward strand.
CTTCATAGATTGTTAAGAAATGAGGCACAACAATGCAGCAGGTTTTTTCTAATCTCCATTTGTCTTCGCAGCACTCTGTAGATATAATACACATTGCTGGTCGCCGTCCATTCGGTCAAAACTTGGTCACTATCTACATCGACGGAGAGCAATGCAAGACTGCCCAGCTCCGTTTCCCCTCAATGAATGAGGTGAGGCACTGCCACAGTTTTTCTATGTTTGTGGGTGTGACATCGTCTGGGTTTGTTTTATTGTGTGTGGGTGTTGCTGTGAGAGTGTGTGTGAGTAGGTGCGAAATTAGAACCTTTGGACGTAAAGTATTTAAACAGTTGGTGCCAGTAAAGACGACTTTCTTATGATCTGTGGTTCAATCTGTGTTGATGCTAGATACTGTTTTACACAGTGAGTGAGATGTTCCAATTAGATAATGAAATTAAGTAGTTTGTGAAACCTCAACAAGCGTGACACAACATATGATAGCAGTCTGGAAGTCTACGCTACAAGATGGTCTCACTTGCTGTGGTCAGACAGAAATGTCCTTCCAAATTTGTCTTCCTACAAAACCAGCTGACTGAACTTTTTGGGTTACCCTAAAACACACATTTAATGTGGGCAGCAGTAGCTGTATTAGGGAGTAGCTCTGTTGAACGGAGCTCAGATGTAGCTAATATGACTCCTCCCCTTTTCATTGTCTAGCCTTTCACTTCCTGTTGCATCGGCTCAGCGGGCCATCGCACCACCACAACGAACAACACCATGACCTCCCCCACCCTGCCCCCACCCAACCTCCCCCCGACAGAGATGGCCTTCCCAGCCCACGCTCCCCCCATCACACGCTCCCAGTCTTTCCCAGCATCCTTTGCGGGTGGCCGCTGGGGTTCCGGTCACATGCGAGACAACTTCCATGACGCTCCGGTCCACACTATCCCGGCGGGACTTCAGGACACAGGTGAGGGACAGGTTGAAAGTGACTCAGGGGGAGGGGGGCAGTTATTTTTTTTAAAGCAACAGTCCCCCCTAAATTGACCCTCACATGACCTCCTGATGTGCTGAATAAAAAACTACTTAAAAAAGCTCTGAACTTTTTAAAAAGATTTAACTGTTGAAGCAATTCTTTAAACCTGTATATTTCCACAAATTTACGTCTACCTAGTAGACTACCCAATATCTGCCATAAAAATTAGTTATTTCTTTTACAGTTCTGGAAAAAAGAGACCTCTGCAAAACAAAGTTTAACTGGTTTTAGTAGTGTTTGGGTAAAATTTACATTTTGTGTTTTCCATAAACCACAGTACCGACAACATTTCTCCCAAATTCTAAATGAAATAGTCATTCAGAGCATTTATTTGACAACTTCTCAAATAACAAGTAAGATGCAGTGTTGTCAGACCTCAAATAATGCAAAGAAAGTAAGTTCATATTTATTTAAACGCAATACTAATTTATTAACAATAGAAATGGAATGGATAGAAAGGCCATTCCAATTCAAATCAATGTAGCAGAATGGTCAGAGCGGCAGCCATTTTTATGTGTACCATTGCATTGCAGAGATCTAGCCTACTTCCGCAATAAATCAATTTGCATGTTGTCACCATGACAACTAACAACAATCGCCATTTTGTTGTGTACTAATCGAATGACCACGGCAAGCAGTTCAATGGCCTTTCTATCTATTCTATTTCTATGGTATTAACTAAGAAAGAGTGCATATATTAATATTTGGTAGAATATTACCAATACAACAGAATTCAACAGAATAGGCCGAGAGGGAACAAAGCAAATAGAGAATACATTGAGTGACTAACCCAAAGGCAATGTTTGTTAAAAGTCAGTCAGTCAGATGGGGGACCCGTAAACATGCGAAATGTCTGACCCTTACGTATAATGTCAAATTTAGCAGTATTCTAACCTACTTGGACAAAAGAATCTCAGAAATGCTACATGGCCAGGGTTGACATCATTTGGACAAGTTATTCTTTTTTTACCAGTCTGATAGCAAAAACTACTTTCAATTATTGTGATTAACATTCATATACTTTATATAACATATTCCCAGTTAGAAATAACACAGTATACTGCAGCAGTATTTATTTCTTTACTTTATTTGACCGAGATGTAAAATGTGACAAGTTTTTGCTACTGCTTTAAGGTTACCATGGTAACTGAGCCACTTTAATGAAGAAGTAACACTTTCTAGCTTGAACTGAATATTCTTATCAAGCAGTTGGTTTTCAGTCTCCTGTATAACATTTGTGGATGTAAATAAAACAGAAAATGAGGAACTTTGGGATTAAGTCTCACTATAAGGAAATATTCTCCTGTGTTATTCTTCTAAATTTGATGTTTTTTATCTCTTTCTGACACTCGCTCATTCACTTTATATCTCGGAATTGTAACTTAGTTTCTCAGAATTCTGACTTTGTATCTCGCAATTCTGACTTTGTATCTCGCAATTCTGACTT
>JACXGM010013006.1:0-11958 GCA_016801145.1 Umbra pygmaea
GACTTTTTCTTGTTATAACTTTATGTCGAGCCGTAACATACATTTACTGATGCAGGAAAATCATTATTATCTTGTTCCGTCCATGGTTCTCCAATTCAATAGGTGGCAGTGTCACGGACATCTAGGGTCCTAGAACTGCGGTCCTAAAACTGCGGTCCTGAAACTGCAGCCTCCGGTTGTGCAGGAATACCCTTCTCGATCCAACGCTACTTCTCGACGTCATTAAAGTACATGTTTTGCTATTGTTTTGAATGAGAGACCCCTAATGGCCAAAAACTACATTGTACGTTTAACCAGAACCATAGAGAGAGAGAGTTGCGTCAATAGAGGGTAAAAAATTATAATGTCACGTGGTTCATGCGTCTCTAAAAAGTTACAAGCGTATGATTTTAATACATTGAAGTCTATGGGAGCAGCTGTAACAAGAGCGATTTTTGGTATGATCTATTATATGAAAGTTGTTTCAAGTGCTGTTTACAAATTTACAAATTTATTTATAACTGTTTAAGTTAGCTAGTTTTCCTCAAACATTTAAATTCGTTGATTTTATAAACTTACGCTAAATAACGTCAGCTAAAATGTGTCTGCAATGCAGGTTTAAAAAGTAATTCGGATTTTAAAGTTATTACCTTTGTAAGGAGCTGATGAAATGTTATTTCTCTACGGAGACACGGGTAGTATCTCAGTTTGTTTGGAACTGTTGACGGTCTCCATGATCTGCCATTGCTGTAAAAATCATCTGACTGATGAAGTGAACGGAGTTGACGCAACTCTCTCTCTCTCTATGGCTCTGACCAGAACATATTACAATTTTTATGTTTTTTAAATAATCGCTTTTAATACAGGTACATGTATATTAATATGGTTTAGTGTACATTTTTTTTAACAAAATCAACAGATGCATTCAAATCCAATAACAAAATTGTTATTTGGACTGGACTTTCACCAAAAATAAAATTTGAAAATATTAATATTGAAATGTGTGCTCATGAGCTGCAGTGCAAATATGTATAGCAAAATGCTGACGTTCACCAATGTGGATATTCAATACAGTAAGTTATGTGATAATTATGTACATGCATGTTTATTATCAAATACCCAACCAATAATAATGAAAACATTTATATTTTTATTGGAATCCTAAACTTGCACCCTTGATTCAATAATCAGCTAATCTTCATAATCAATAGTATAGCACTACTATTTGATTAACAATAAATTAATATAACAGTACTATTTGTAAAGTAAGTACTATACTTAATTGGCTTAGACAATGATATGAAGGCATATATTCATATAACAAAATAATTTTTTTACACATCCATAGCACTAACCACTCTCCTCTCTTTGTGTCCTCTTGTATTGCAGCCTGCCTCAGCACAACTTTGTTTTATATCCCTGTTTGTCTCCTTATACTCTGTAAATGAAAGTTTTAAATTATAACTCTTTGAGTGAGTGCTTACGTGTGTCTATCTGCACTTTCATTTTCTTATTAGATAAATGAAATATGAGCTAATTTGATAGTTAGGCAATATATTTGAGCTACATTTAGCTAGATATAAAGTTACTTTTGCAATACAGTACATAACCAGAACTCTTGCATTGATTGATGCATGTTGGCTAACTAGGTACTGACTAAATATAGAGAGATTACTAACTAGAAACCTAACTGAGATATCAGCAATTATTTTCTTTACAATTTTGACCACTAATTTAGAGTTTAAAAAGAGTTTGCTTTATTTTGGATGAATCTTTGTATTTGTAATACAAATGCAGGAGTTATCTAATATAATAGTGACATTATTAAAAGGTATTTTTGTCTGGCACTTTGTCTGCTGCATCTCTGCTCAGGAGATCTGAGATAACTGTTGAACAGATTTGTGAATGAACTCTATACGGTCTATGGAATGAACAAATTCCGTCTGCGCACGGGAGAAAAACAAATGATTCCACACGCTGGCAAAGATGTTGATGCGATAATAATTTAGATCAAGACTATTAACCTTTTCAGCATTGTAAAACGCTGGGAACTAATCTTGTTGTGGGTAGATGATAATTGACTAAATGAAAAGGTGAGTAAACGCTATCCTTACAAATTAAAATGTGCGTAAACGGTATTTACGTGGGTTTAGCTTCCACTACACCTGTAGTGATTAATCCAACATTCAAGCACCATCAAAGCATAAAGAGAAAACATTGTCTACTCATTGGAGGCAAAGTTGAGCAGATCAATGAAAGTGGCCAAGAAAGCCAAGACCACATTCACCTTCATCTCCAAAGCAGACATGGCTCTTCCTGGACTTAAGTCCTACAGGTTTACACCATGACTTAAAATGTTATCAAATATCACTGCATTTTTATACAGCAAAAGTCAATTCACAAGAGATTCTTAACTTTCTTTGTTATGTCTTCATGTGTATTGTCTCATTTTAGGAACCCCAATATGTGACAAAAGATAAGAATGTTGTGTTGTCTGTGGAAACACTGCTATGAATATTCACACCGAAAGGATTGGATATCAGCAAGGTAATGATACAGCACCACCTACTGGAAATAAGAAGCATCAGCGCCATCTAATGGAAATGAGTAGCATTAGCGCCATCTAATAAAAACAAGTAGCATCAGCACCATCTACTGGACATTAGTAGAAACAGCACCTCATGATCAAGAATGAAGCTGATTTGGTCATGTGCCAGATAATAATTATATCAGTGAAATGGTTATTCATCAGCCCTCCCTAGCAGTGCAGAATTTAATACAACATGATAAAAATAAAAAATAACACAATTCTAAAATAAAAAAGTACATGTATATAAGCAGTCATAGCCTTTGCCATGACATGCAAAATTGAGCCCAGGTGCATTCTGTTTTTACTTGTCACGAGGTGTAATGATGTAGTGTAGAGGAAGGACGAGACCAGGCAAGGAGTAAATGGTTTGCAGATTTAGTACTGAATAGTCTGGGAAGTGTACAAACTTACTGCATAATGCAGGTGACATGGAAAGTGAGTAGCACAGCGAGAATATATACATGAAATAATACTATGCTCACAGAAAGTACAGCTCCCGGACGTCATGGCATTGAAGGTCCCAATGAGCACATTGGCCTCCATCAACCGTAAATGGATGAAGTTGGAACCACCAGGACGGGGGGGAGAAAGGCCTTAGTCAGGGAGGTGACCAAGAACCCGATGGTGACAGAGCACCAGCGTTTCTCTGTGGAGAAAGAAGAACCTTGCAGAGGAACAACCATCTCTGCAGTACTTCACCAACCAGGCCTGGATGGCAGGGTGGTTTAGCTTGATATGACGTGTTATCATTAATGAATTGAAAACTAGCTGACTCTAGCTGCATGTTACATATTTATAACGTGATTTGCAGTAAAGACCTTCGAACGTCTACCCCGAAGGAAGCACTGTTTGCCAGCTCGTCCTGTATTGAGAATGGTGTCACTTCCTAACTGCTGAGTAAATGCAAAATGCATAGCACTTAGCAATGCTAAAATTTTATTTTTGTACTGTATCTAAAGGAATCTTTAGGAAGTTTTTGTATTGTCCATTAGGGTCAATGAGAACAATTTCTCATTTAAAACGGTGACCTGGCCAAGATGAAGCAAAAAGGTGCAAGTACAGACAGTGTTACACACGAATACAAATACACAAGAATTACACAAAGGGTAGGGTAAGGAATAAAGATTAAAAAATACAGTCAAAATTGAACGAGGTAGATGTAAGTACATGTACAATTAGTGCAAAGAAATCAGAGATTCAGAGGTAGATTGAATTATTATACAGGGTGGATGGCAAATACAATGAATAAGTTAACACTAGTATGACTGTGCAAATGGTAACAGTGCAAATAACAGTTGGTGAATAATATATTCAAAAAAATATAATACTTTTCAAGTCAGTATATACAGAGGTGCTTATTTGGCAAAATGCTACGGTAATGGATCAGATGGGGAAAGGTAGTGCACATGTGAAGGGGGGGCGTCAGCAGGTGCAGTGGTTAGGCAGAAGAACCTGGATGAGCGCAGATTACGGGAGGGTGAGGCAATGTTGAGGAGTGAGTTCAGGTAAGGGGGGGGGGTTTCTTAGGATTGATTGGTAAATTAGGTGATACCAGTGGGTCAGGCGCCGAGTGTGTAATGACGGCCAGCCCACTAATGCATATAGGTCACAGTGGTGGGTGTTAAATGGGGCATTGGTGACAAATCGAATTGCACAATTATAGACTACGTCTAGTTTTTTAAGTAGGGAGGTAGAGGCAGTTCTGTAAATGACATCCCCGAAATCAAGGATTGGAAGGATGGTCATTTTTACCAGGGTCTTTTTGGCAGCATAGGTGAAGGAGGCCTTGTTTCTGAATAAGAAGCCAATTCTAGATTTTATTTTACATTGGAGTGTGTTAATGTGACGCTGGAATGAGAGTGAACAAGCTAACCAGACACCTAGGTATTTGTAGGTGTCCACATATTCCAGTTTGGACCCATCCAGAGTGGAGATGCTAGTCAGGTCGGCGGGTATGGGAAGTGTGCGGTTGAAAAGCATGCATTGAGTTTTGGTGGGATTTAAGGGCAGTTGAAGGTTATAGAAGGCATGTTGAATGGAGTCGAAGCTCTTTTGGAGTTTAGTTATTACAGAGTCCAATGAATAACTGAATAAATGTTTTCTGTTTTACCTATTGATTAATTGCTGGTGTCCCAAGTCTAAATAAATGCTCAATTAGAGATGTAATAAAAAAAATGGAGTGGACCTGCATTCGAGGGCCAGATTTGAGTATGAGAGGTCTAATTCATAACAGTCAATGGTTCAAGCCTGTCTATGATGTCTCCGACTTTGCCCGGATGCCCAGCACGAGACAGCACAAATTTTCACAGTGCTGCCCAGGGATACATGAATCAGATTAGTTACATTGCCACGTCGCTCTCCAGTGACTCCATGTGTGCAGATCAGGCGCCTGTAAATTAAATAGTAGAAGTTTAGTTGGTGAATGTAATCATCCCGTACATGAGCCAACTAAAGGCTTCCGTGTTGAATGAGCAGAGTGAAATAATCCTCCAATGTGGTTGGATGAACTATGTAAGCACCCCTCACCATCCTTCTTCTGTCTACGGAGTTGGGGAGGGTTAGTAGGAACTGGACATGGTCAAATCGGAGGAGAGAGAAAATAGGGGAAAATCCCTCCATAAATGATGTGAATAGATAAAAACCTATAATTATAATTTTCTCTCTTTTACAAAGGTCAAACAATTTCACAATGAACTGCAAGATGACAACCACTGACTGGCTGACCGTATGGCTCTGGGCAATGTCTATAGCTCAGCTGAACGTGTCAGTGGGTCTTCCCTGCGCTCCCTGGAGACTCCCAACAACCCCAGGAGTTGGAGGAAGACAAAGAAGACCCTCGCTGATGCCAGCTGCCTGAGCTACGGCTTGTTCCAGCAACTCAGGTTAACTAGACACCACAGATTCAAAAGCATTCTTTGAAAAACAATCTAAACAAGGAACAGCATCTTCCCCCAGACCATCAGGCTACAAAATGTCCTGAACTACTAACATGATTGTACAGGCCATTATGGATATTACTGCCTGCTGGAGACATCTAAAACAGCTTGATATTCTCTATGGAATGTTATACTCAACTCTCACACATGGGTCTCGCTCAGTGTTTAGGTAGTCAGACTTGTAGTTGTAAGGTTGCTGGTTCAATTCCACACTATGCCAAATGTCATTGTGTCCTTGAGCAAGGCACTTTACCCTAAGTTGCTCCAGGGGAATATCCCTGCTGTCAGTGAAAGAGCATCTGCGAAATTACTAAAATATAAGATGTACATGATCATTCGGTACCAATACTGACTGAAAAAATATTGGTCTCATTGTACCCACTATACACCACAGTCAGAATATGTTTTTGCTGTACAGACTGGACAGACTGGAACCTACAGAACCAGGTGCCAAAGGAAAGCAAAGAAGATCATTGCTGATGCAAGCCATCCGAGCCACAGATTGGTCCAGTCCCTCAACCCCACTAAATGCAGCTTTTTCCCACAGGCTGATTATGACAGTCATATGGACATTCCACTAGTATTCGATCACCACATAGTATTATGCTGATGTTACTGTCAGCTGTCTGTTTCTATGGACACAAGCCTGCCGTAATTGATGTTAGCCACCGCCTACATTCCTGTAACCGACACTGGACACATGATCATTTTATATCCCACTTTACATTGATGTAATCAGAGTAATTGTTGCATGTACTTATATACATTACTTCACTGTGTCACATGAGATAATACTGACACTCCTGAATCAATAAGTAGTATACTGTGGTTACTGTTTACATGTGTATATACCTTTTTATACGCTGAGCCATAACATTATGACCTTAATATTGTGTAGGTCCCCCCTTTTGCTGACAAAACAGCCCTGACCCGTTGAGGCCAGGACTCCACTAGACCTCTGAAGGTGTGCTGTGGTATCTGGCACCAAGATGTTAGCAGCAGATTAACTCCTGTAAGTTGTGAGGTGGGCCATCCATTGTTCGGACTTGTTTGTCCAGCACATGCCACAGATGCTTGATTGGATTGAGATCTGGGTCATTTGAGGCCAAATCTGGGTCATTTTGGGCACCCTGACTGGTCTGCGGCTCCTCAGCCCCACATGCAACAGACTAGAATGCACTGTGTTCTGACACCTAACAGAACCAGCATTAACCTGTTAAGCAATTTTACAGTAGCTCATCTGTTGGCGCAGACCACACGAGCCAACCTCTCCCCAGATGCATCAATGAGTCTTGGCCACCCATAAACCTGATGTACCCATGTACTGACCACTGCAGACCAGGCACACCCCACCAGAGCTTCAGCTGTGGAGATGCTCTGACCCAGTTGTCCAGTCATCACAATTTGGCCCATATCTAAGTCGCTCAGATCCTTAAGCTTGACCTTTTTTATGCTTCTAACACATCAACTTTGAGGACAAAATCTTTACTTGCTGCCTAAAATATCCCACCCACTGACAGGTGCCATGATAACGAGATTATCAGTGTTATTCACTTCAAACGGTCAGTAGTCAATGGTAGGGCTGATCGGTGTATATATGATTGTATTCTGTGGTCAATGCTTATTTTTTACATGTACAAACTTTTATATGTATATTACAGTTGATAGTCTGGCCACTTTGTTATCATATGGTTATTGATTGTGATGGTGTCTTGTCTTTTGCACATTCTTGCACAAAATGTTCACTGTACATGTAATAACTCCTATGGTCTTCTGTACATGTGACATAGAACTTGATATAAGTTGATGCTCCCCTCTCACCATTTAATCTCAGTACCCCGGTCCTCGATTGATGGAGCATGGCACTTGCAATGCTGGGCTTGTGGTTTAAATTCACATAGGAGAACAGTAGAGAAAAAATTGTATACCTAAAGACGCTGGATAACAGTGTCTGCTAAACGTATAAAATGACTAAATGCTCTGGCTGGTGCCCTTTTTAATTGTTTGTTTTATAGTTTACTGTATATCGACAAATTCTATAAACTGATTTTTTGTATTGAAACTGTATTTCTAAAAATAACAATGAGAACTCTTATTACAGATTTATTGCAGTTGGTAAACTTTATGTTAATGATTGTGTAAAGGAAGAGGTAAAAAGCTGAACTAATTTTTTTCCTCACATACACAGTACTTTATTGTAAAGATGGACATATGTCATATAGTATATTGACACTGCTGATCAGTAATATTTAGTAATAGGGACATAATGATGAGAACACAACTGAACACTATCAAGGCAGCAGAGCAGAATTATCATAAATCTATTTGAAAAAATAAAAACTATTGTTGAGACACCTGAGGAATTTGGTTGCAGGTGACAGGATACCAGTCTCAAAATGATTATTGACCAAAACCTGTCCATTGATCGTTTATAGTTGGAGCCTGATATAAAGATGTGCAGGTGGGTGTACACAATGTGAAGTCCTTGAGGGTTGGAAAATTGAGAAGCAGTTTAGTATAACTTGTTTGTTCAAATTATTATATTAAACATATTTGAACTGCAAAAATACAATTTCCTAACTATTTTACACTGAAATCCCAATTTGCTACAACGCACTTGTGTAAAATTAACATAAAGTCCCTGTTCATCAGGAAAGGTGTTTCTGATGTGCTCCATGCAAAAACAGAATCACAACTGTGTTTCTTCCTCCATGGCACCAAGCGACCACAAAACAAACTCTGTATGCAGCATACCCGAACTGTCTGTGATCAGCGCCTGGCTCTTGAGAATCACCAAGTGGCAAAATGTCATTCCAAATTCTTGTTGACAAGCGTAAGACTCCAGGCTCCTAAACAGAGTGATGTGTGGTAACAGAGACAAGAATCTGGTGGCTGGCTGCAGCACTTCCTTTCTGCATCAGTGGGCGTGTCCCTACCTTCTGGAGGTGACCAACGTGGCTGCTCGGGAGCAAGGCTTAAGCCTAGTTCACACTACCCAACTTTAAACGTCGACAGATTGCTTTGCTGTTTAGACTACATGACTTGCTCTGGAGTCTTGAAGTCATTGTGGTGTTCACACTATGTGACACTACGGAAATGATCTGAGACGGGGTTACACACTACACAAGTTGCCAACAACTCTGTCACCCAACGACTCTTATCGGTCCCCAAACCATGTTTAGTCGTGAAAACACGTGGGAAGTGGAATGGGAAATGGCGCGAAACAGGAGTTGTCTATTTTGAAAATGGACGGCGGGACAAAATTTGCAGTGCAAGTTTTTTGCACACTAATCTGTTCAGAACCCCCCCAAAAATTTAATTTTGCTCCATTTCTTGGGTCCAAAATTTTCTTTAAGCCACTACTGGTGCTGCTGATGTTTTTCTTTTGTTGACCTCATGCCTTGCTCTCTCATTGGCTGTTGTTTGTCGCGACACGTGACAAGACAGGCTATCGAGTCGGCCGACAGCTCCAGATATGTAGCATGCTAGATAATTGTCTGGTGTCGGTGAGGTGTCAGCGAGCGTTTCTGATTCATCGTTTAGTATGTCACACAAAAATTGCCGAGCGTGGATCACCTGTTGATTTGCACGCAGTTACAGACCTGTCGGCGAGCTCGTTAACTTGCGAATCGGGCTTACAATCCTGTAGTGAGAACAAGCCTTTAGAGTAGTGGTCACCAATCCTGGTCCTGGAGATCTACCATCCAGACTATTTTTACTTTAGCCCCAATTTAGCACACCTGATTCTACTAATTAGCTGGATGATGATCTGAATTAAGCTACATTATTTGCAGTTGAAGTGAAAACCTACAGGATGGTAGCTCTCCAGGACCAGGATTGGTGGCCACTGCTTTAGAGGATGGACATGTGGTTGATTTGATTCTAGTGGTCCAATCAAATAAAATAATAGGTTGGGATCTCTGGTGAAGGTTCTGTCCAGTAGATTGTGGGATTCTTCAAAAAGCATTATTCAAATCAGGGCCTGATTATTTAGCAAATAATAGGTATGAAATTAGTCAACATAAGGTGCAAAAGTAAATAGTGAAATGGTCTGGCATGACTAAGATAGAGGCTATGAGGGTAACTGCTACACATACCTGTGTGTACTCCCATCTGTCTGCCTGTAGTTGACCGGGTAGTTCTGCTTTTTGTCCTGGCTTGTTCACTACGCTAATGTTGAACCACTACGCTAATGTTGGCTAGGCTACATTTAGTCGTCTAACTAGCTAATCTAACTTTGACAAATTATATAACATAGAAATATTTCAAAAGAAAAACAATACATTGAATTAGCTAACGTTTCTTACCATGGTGTGTCCATTTAATTTAGCTGGATGTGTAGAAAGTTTTTGCTTCGCTTCCTGTATAAACTGATAAACTGCATTGACCGGCAGCGCGTGCATGTGTTTAGGTGAGAGACCCAGCTATCAATCAAGCTTGGGCTGTGGGGGAAGTCGGGGAAGAGGAGGCAAAAATTGGAGGCGCTATTTCTCACATTTCAATTTATTCCACCATGTTACCTACTACATTTTTAAACGTTCAGTGTGTAAGATTTAGTGGCATCTAGTGGTATGGTTTGCAAATTACAAACAGCCAGTCACTCACCGCCTACCTCTCCCTTTGCAAAGAAAAAAAATAATCTACGGTGGCCGACGTAGGATAAAATATGTTTTCATCTGAGACAGTAGAGTAGCAAGTCAAGCAATGAGGTTTCTTTATATAGAGATATTATTTGAATTTCTGCCTGCGTCGCTCCCATATTCGTCTGGTTTCATCATGCTTTCGAAATAACAATCCAACTAACGGTACATATTTTTTCTAACGGTACTAAAAGTTAAGCTGGCTAATATGAGCTGTTATGCTGTAGGCTAATGTTACTGTTTGCGGTCAGTACCACAGCTGGTACTGACATTCTCACGAATGTAACAAGCACATTTCTCCCCACATAGCAAAGCCATAACACAGCGAGGGAGAAGAACCACATAAAACAATCCAACTACATATTTTTCCTAACACGGTAGTAAAGGTTTAGCTGGCAAATATGAGCTGTTATTCTGTAGGCTAACGTTACTGTTTTGCGGTCAATAGTACTAATCAGCTGATTGTCTCACAAACATAACCAGCATATTTCTCCCCACATAGCAAAGCCATAATAAAGCAAGGGAGAAGAACTATGTTACATGCAACAATCCAACTACATATTTTACACCACTGACAAGGGAAAAGTCACTTCTCACGGTGTCTATGGCTAGCTTCTAGCCAATGCTAACATTGTCAAACAACATTTTTCATTTGCATTGCTAAAATTGGAATACCTTACCTGTCCAGCAGAAAACAGGCAACTTTGGCATCGCTTTGAAAACATTTTCCCTCATTAGAGCCTTCAATCTGGAAAAAGCCCCACTGATGTTTACCTGCGATTTCTGCCTGTGTCGCTCTTGTATTCGTCTGGCTTCATCATGCTTTCGCTTCTTCAAAGCAGATTCACCCTCCATCGGCTCTTGTGCTAAATAATAGCTGTGGTCCTACAATTGTCCAAAATTCCACTTCTAATAAATAGAGCTTCTACTATTACCTAATACTTAGAAACATACAACTTCTTCTTCTGTTGCTGCTTCTTCTTCTTCTGCTGCTGCTTCTCTTTCAAGGTATTGACAAAACTGGCTCTGTAGCGCTCTTCGTTTGCTGAGGGCTACGGTAGAAACATGACGACAAAATACAGCGACCTATATAAAAGGGGGTGCCCGCGGTTGTGAAGATATAAATGGCTCATTCTAAGGTAGTAAAAACATAATAGTTCATTACGTAAGGTCTTTACACACCACTAAAATCTTAGTTATGGATCTTATATTGCATTTCTGTCAATAGATCCTTAGAAATACTACACACTGAACCTTTAAGATATATTAGTGCCAATGACCGTATACAATATGGACAAAACCTTGCCATTCATTCCTATGGTGAGAAAGTGAAGTCAATTAGAAGCATTTTTTCAGTTAGAGCAGAGCGTACTACGCAACCTCAAGCTGAGCGTGATGACGTAGATTTCTTTAGAAATAAACAATGGACAAAGAGTCTTTAAACGCTTCGGATTTAAATGTATTCGCTGTCAAAGTCACTCCTAAAATGAATGGAATGCTAACGTGAGGTGAGAGCCAGGTAGCATCATAATCCACCCAGTGCTCCTTTAACTTCCTGGTCTAAGCCTACCTTCTTGATTAGTGTAGAAAGAGCCAAGCAACCTAGCAACTGTATGTACAGTTAATCATAAATTGTTGAAGAAATTACCCAGATAATAACATAAAATATTGCAGGACATCATTGAATAAAAGCAACACCAGGTTGTTTCAACACACAGATGAACAGCTTAAATCAGGCTAGGTATATTTATAAAAAACTAAAGGTTCACAAAAATGATTTGAATTACTTTCAATTTACAAACTACCTTGCACA
>JACXGM010013007.1:0-23467 GCA_016801145.1 Umbra pygmaea
GTTCGTCACGCTATTGTATCGTTTCAAATAATTTGTAATAAAAAGCAAACCTGACCACCTCAACTTTCAGTCATCCAAATCACTTACAGTGGATGGTGAAAGCTTCGAAATAAATAGGCTATAGGGTCGATAAGTCTGAATAGAACACATCCCAGCTGCTGCGAAATCAACGACGTCGACACAACAAACTAACAAGGAATGATGCTTCTAACCACAGGTCAGGAGCTGTCATTCTAACCACACAAGTCTGCGATGCAGTTTGCGAATGTTCGTTTGAACTATGGTTTCGGGAAACACCAAATCGTTGGACTATGTTAGTAATGACGGAACTTGCGACCATAGTTGGCTTTCGGGAAATGCACTCCAGATTAGGTGTCTATAGCAGGAAACCCTTTTAAGGTCATGTATCCTAGACAGGATGGGGTGCTGCGTACCAGAAGGGGTGACAGGGGTGGGGGGTAGGATATGGTTAAAGGGTGGAGGTGACGAGAACGGTTGACAGCTGTGGTTCACACAGGTGGGGGGTCAAAAAACAGGAAGGGGGAGGGGAAACAGGATGGAAGGGGGAGGGGGGAGCAGAAGTGGGCTAGGAAGGGGGCGGGGTTTATGACGGGGGGCAATAAATCATTCACATCAATCACTTTTTGACACAAAGTATATCCTATATCTCTCTCTCTGATGGGTTGATCTGACCCTTATATTACAGACAAGTTGATTTGACATTTATATTACAGACAGGCAGGGACATGCACAGACATTTTGAGGGGCAGGGGCTCAAGTGAAAAAAAGGGCACTTCTCATAATTACGTTTTTTTTAAACTTTTTTTAAACAAAAAATTATATACAGTCCCCTCCAAAAGTATTGGAACGGCAAGGCAATTTCCTTTGTTTTTGTTGGTCATTGAAGACATTTGGGTTTAAGATCAAAAGATTAGTATGAGGCAAGAGTTCAGAATTTCAGCTTTTATTTCCTGGTATTCAAATGTAGATGTGTTCAACAACTTAGGACATATCACCGTTTGTATTAGACCACAGCATTTTTAGGTGAGCAAAAGTAAAGGAACAACTATTCTTCAAGTAAATAACATTTAATATTTGGTGGCATAACCCTTGCTTGCAATAACTGCCTTAACCCTGCAACCCATTGACATCACCAAACTGTTGCATTCTTCATTTGTGATGCTATTCCAGGCTTTTACCGCAGCTTCTTTCAGTTCTTGTTTGTTTCGGGGGTTTCTCCCTTCAGTCTTCAGGAGGTGAAATGCATGCTCTATTTGGTTCAGGTCAGGTGATTGACTTGGCCAGTCTAAAACCTTCCACTTTTTCCCACTGATGAAGTTCTTTGTTTTGTTGGCAGTGTGCTTTGGGTCATTGTCCTGCTGCATGATAAACTTCCTCCCGATTAGTTTCAATGCATTTCTCCGTAAATTGGCAGACAAAATATTTCTGTACACTTCTGAATTCATTCTGCTGCTACCATCATCAGTTACATCATCAATAAATATTAATGAGCCTGTTCCAGAAGCAGCCATGCTTGCCCAAGCCATGACATTACCCCCACCATGCTTCACAGATGAGCTTGTATGCTTCGGATCATAAGCAGTTCCTTTCTTTCTCCACACTTTGGCCTTTCCATCACTCTGGTAGAGATTCATCTAGGTCTCATCAGTCCATAAGATTGTCTTCCAGACCTTTAGCGGCACATCTCTGTACTTCTTTGCAAATTCCAATCTGGCCTTCCGATTCTTACTGCTGATGAGTTGTTTGCATCTTGTGGTGTGGCCTCTATATTTCTGCTCTCTGAGTCTTCTTCGAACAGTAGATTGTGATACCTTCACCCCTGCAATGTGGAGGTCATTACTGATGTCAACTACTGTTGTTCTCCTTGGCCGACCTGTTCGACATCTGTTGCTCAGTACGCCAGTAGTTTCTTTCTTTTTCAGGACATTCGAAATTGTAGTGCTTGCTATGCCCAATGTTTGTACAATGGCTCTGGGCGATTTTCCTTCTTTTCTCATCTTGAAAACAGCTTGCTTTTCTCCCATAGACAGCTCTCTGGTCTTCATGTTGGTTTGTCCTCTTTAACAAGAAATGCAGTCTTTATAGGTTTCAACCAATGATGACAACTTTGACCAGTTTTGCAGAGCTATTTAATGTTTGAACAAACAACCTAAAAGGTAACACCTGGGCAACAAGAAACATCTGTCAGTCACATGTTCCAATAGTTTTGCTCACTTGAAAAATGGGTGGGTTCAAACAAATGGTGATATGTTCTGGGTTGGTTAACACATCTAGATGTCAATACCAGGAAATAAAAGCTGAAATTCTGAACTCTTGCCTCATACTCATCTTTTGATCTTAAACCCAAATGACTTCAGTGACCAACAAAAACACAAAGTGCGTTCCGTATCAGTTCAATATGGAACAAGACTTTTATGTGTCAAATACGGGACGATTCCGTATTATACGGAACGGTTGGCAACCCTACTAGTTGCTCACTAGGCATGCATGCAGAGGTGGGTAGAGTAGCCAAAATCTGTACTCAAGTAAATGTACAAGTACTTATGGAAATATTTACTCAAGTAAAAGTAAAAAGTAGCAACCGTAAAAGTTACTTGAGTAAGAGTAAGAAAGTATTAGATGAAAAATGAAAAAACTACTCAAGTAGTTAGTTACTAGTTACTTTCGATCTGATTGATAAGAAGCAAAAACCCTGAATTTCAGACTACTTGGAGAGCTTTCACATAACTCTCCTTGAAAGTTTCATTGTTCTGCTTACAATCTTTGCTTTCAGGTCATTTGAGAGTTGTTTTGATGTTGCCACTCTTCAGAGAGTTAAAGAGAACAATTTGCAATTGGCCACCTTAAATGATTGGATGCACCCAAATGTATGCACCTGTCTATTTTCATTTTGATGCATATTGCACATTTTCTGTTGATCCAATGAACCTCATTTCACTACCAAAACATGTCTGTGTCCTTGATTAATTTGATAGATGAAAATGAAATTGCTGATCCAAACACCCAATTATTTACAAATGAAAATCATGGAAATTGTCAGGGGTGCCTAAAATCTTGCATACGACTGTATATATATATATATATATATATATATATATATATATATATATATATATATATATATATATATATATATAAAGAGTTAATTTGCAAAAAATATACATTTTTATCAATATCCTATGTTTAGGTTCAGTAAATGAACTTCTATAACATTAATGAATGGTGTGCTGGACTAACCAGAGCTCATTCTTTTAAAACATACTTTGTTCCTATATTTTTAAGTATATGCATTCTTAAGGTACGAATAAAATACAATCCCGTTTTTTTTTCTATGTATTTTCTACAATTTAGTGAGTTGTCTGTCCGGATATGTGTATAAATGCAAGACGTCTACATTTTAATTTGTTTAGGTTTTCTGAAAAAAAGGATATGAAAATGTAAGTTTGTTTGTAAACGTGTGTTTCACAAGATTTGTCATTGCTTGCCCAAGAGCGCATATGAGGAAAAACACTCGGACAGTGTGTGAATTAATGTTGCAATAAGGGAAAAGTGCCCAAAGTTACTAAATTACCGTTAATAGTGTTCAAATATATAGGCATCAGTGTGACACTTACCGCAAAATGTTTTTTCAGGTTGTAGCTGGAATTCTTGTATGTTGAGATGTCAGTTCGTTTTGGTGCACACAGCATGCATCATGATTATGAAATATTCTTTTTGACGTCTTGGAGTGAAACCATAGACTGAACTTGAGGCCACGGTTGATCTCCCTCCGATACCTCGCACACATCTTCCTCTGCTTTGGCCACAACCTTCCAACTAAATGCGTGCTAAATACAAGCGGGTGATTGATGCGTAGCCACCTCTCGCGAAGCAGCCTCTCCAATGTTTCAACTAAACGTGCGCTAATAAGCGGGTGATTGATGGGTAGCCACCTCTCGCGAAGCAGCCTCTCCTCTTGCGAGACCTGCGAACAAGTCATATTAACTTTCCATTTGACAGTAGCGGTGGAATGCCACCGAATGTAGCTAAGTAAAAGTACAGTTTTTTCACTAGAAATTTTCTTGAGTAAGAGTATAAGTACCCATCTGTAAATGTACTCTAAAAAGTACAAGTTACCGAAAAAATTTACTCAAGTAAATGTAACAAAGTAAATGTAATTTGTTACTACCCACTTCTGCATGCATGCTAGCAAGACACAGGTTAACTATATTTGTCTTTGGCTAATTAATCAGCAGTATCGAGGCACTGGTAGTTTAATCTTTTGTTAATCGACACTTACCTCAACACAAGCTAAGAAAAACACTGCTGGGAGGGGCCGCTGCTGCCTGCAGGTGTGATATGTGCCGATGTGCGCCGCTACGCAGAGATGCATGGGGGGAGAGAGAGAGAGAGAGAGAGAGAGAGAGAGAGAGAGAGAGAGAGAGAGAGAGAGAGAGAGAGAGAGAGAGAGAGAGAGAGAGAGAGGGAGCGCTTCAGAACTCCTGACCTGATATTTAGATACACTATTCAATAAAAAAATATTTGTTTGCCAGGGAAGCTGTGTGCAAACAGGAATATATATTATTTTTTCAAAAATAAAAAAGCACCCCAGAAAAAAAGGGCACTTTCTCTCCAGGAATAAAAAGGGCAGGTGCTCAAGCCCACTTTGATGTCTATGTGTGCACGTGCCTGCAGACAGGTTGATTTGACCCTTATATTACAGACAGGTTAATTTGACCCTTATATTACAGACAGGTTAATTTGACCCTTATACTACAGACAGGTTGATTTGACCCTTATATTACAGACAGGTTAATTTGACCCTTATATAACAGACAGGTTGATTTGACCCTTATATAACAGACAGGTTGATTTGACCCTTATAACACAGACAAATTGATTTGACCCCTAATATTACAGACAGGTTAATTTGACCCTTATATAACAGACAGGTTGATTTGACCCTTATATTACAGACAAGTTGATTTGACCCTTATACTACAGACAGGTTGATTTGACCCTTATATTACAGACAGGTTGATTTGACCCTTGTATTACAGACAGGTTGATTTGACCCTTATATTACAGACAGTTTGATTAGACCCTTATATAACAGACATGTTGATTTTACCCTTATTTAACAGACAGGTTGATCTGACCCTTATATTACAGACAGTTTGATGTGACCCTTATATTATAGAAAGGTTAATTTGACCCTTATATTACAGACAGGTTGATTTGAACCCTTATACTACAGACAGGTTGATTTGAACCCTTATACTACAGACAGGTTGATTTCACCCTCATATAACAGACAGGTTAATTTGACCCTTATATTATAAACAGGTTGATTTGACACTTATATTACAGACAGGTTGATTTGACCCTTATACCACAGACAGGTTGATTTCACCCTTATATAACAGACAGGTTAATTTGACCCTTATATTATAAACAGGTTGATTTGACCCTTATATTACAGACAGGTTGATTTGACCCTTATACTACAGACAGGTTGATTTCACCCTTATATAACAGACAGGTTAATTTGACCCTTATATTATAAACAGGTTGATTTGACCCTTATACTACAGACAGGTTGATTTGACCCTTATACTACAGACAGGTGGATTTCACCCTTATATAACAGACAGGTTAATTTGACCCTTATATTACAGACATGTTATTTGACCCTTATATTACAGACAAGTTATTTTGACACTCATATAACAGATGGGTTGATATAGCTCTTGGCTGTGAGAAGTCCAGTGAATTCACATACATTTTGATGTTGATTATACTTGCATACTTGTTATACTTGAATACTTGATGTTGATTATACTTGCATATGTGTTAAAACAGTTCAGGTCAAGCTAGACTACCCATACCCACCATAAGATTAAACCAATATTTTATATTTTTTTCTATTGCTTTGATTGATCACAGATCAAAACAAGCCTTTGGGTATACATTCAGGCATTATTCTTATATATTAATCAAATATCATTTTTTATTCCCTTTGTAAATCAGCAGATATCCCATAGATCCCCAACCTCTTAACCACACATTATCATTCAACTACATATACCAGCTGTAATAATTCCCTTGTGTTCCTCTGTATTGTGGTCCAGTGTTTTAGATTCTTTATATATTGTGTTTTATTAATACATTCATAGTTCTCCAGTGTTTCCCAGTCTTGTGTTAGTATATGCCATGTCATGTTTTTGTTGTGTTTTGGTATTTTAGTATGATCATCCATTCCAGGTTTTCAGATTCTTCCATTCAGTATTAATCACTTCCTTATATGGTATTTGCTGTGCTTGTTAAGTCTTGTCATTGCCATGACCTGTTTTGTGTTCAGTCATTAGTCCAGTGTATATAGTCTTCCTATTTTCTATGGTGTTTGTCAGCCATTGTTCTTGTCTGCATTTTGCATGTTACAAGTATCCTGCTCTATTTCCAGATCATGAGTTAAGTATGTTTCTATTTTCAAATATTCCTATGTGGATTTCAAGTGTTTGCTTTCGCTAGTTTCGAAAACTATTTGAGTTTAGAGTTTCTTGTTTTGTAGTCTGAAGTATGATTAGAGTTATGGATTACTTTTTGTAGGATCTTTCTGTGATCTCCCAAGTATACATATACTGGACAATAAATGTCAGTCCTTGTGAAAACGTATCTGCCTCCAGACTATTTAAACACCTTTGTGACACCGGCGTGTAGAAAGTATATGCATACTGTATACCTGCTGGTAGAGAAATAATAGACATGCCACTGCATACTCTATACCTTCTGGTAGAGGAATAACAGACATGCCATTGCATACTGTATACCTGCTGGTAGATAGATACCAGACATATTGTTAGAGGCTTGCAGTTGACACAATTCTGTTAGTGATGTCAGGTCTTGTGAGTGCTAGAGTGAGTTGACACAATTCTGATAGTGATGTCAGGTCATGTGAGTGCTAGAGTGAGTTGGAGCTCAGTCATAGATGTCACAGAGGTCTCAGCTCTCACTGACAAACTACGGCACTCTGTAACTAATTGGTCCCAGCTGAAATGTTGCCTTGTTCCTGTTTAATTAGTTAGTACTGTGTATACTGTGTTTGTGGCGTGTATGTGTGTGTGTTACTGGGTCACTGTGTCTACATGTGTGAAACATCTCTTTGATAGTGTCTCATCAAATAGGAAGTGTATATAAACTGGAAAATCCTCTCACTAAAGAGAAGAAAAGATTTACGGAAATGGGTTGCATTCCACCTACTTACCTCTGATGAGCCACGGAAACTTGCATTTAGCTCCAAGTCTGTGAGTTGTTTTTAATTCCGGTTGGGCAGAAATAATTACCCACCTAGGAGGCTTGCAGTTGCTGCTTGAACTAACTGTTTGAGGCTGTACTCTGTCACTGAATTTAGTCACATGGACCACAATCCCTTTGTCAGCAAGAATTCCATCCTCACATGAAGAACACTGACCTATACAGTTTTTCTTAATTATGTACCAGCAATATTGAATATATACCTCATTAAATGTACCCACAGCAGAAAATACAATAGATAAAGGCCTGATTCATTTTCTTTCCTCAGTGCTAAGAAGCAGATACCTTTCAAAAAGTTAAATACTTAACAAATTAATACAAAAAAATCAATGTAAAACGGTTTCTTCACAGAACTTAGTGCCTCTGTTTTACAATAGCTCTGACAACAATAAAATGGCAAGTAATAATTTGAGGTACGTGGCTTGTACACATGCCCCTCAAATTTAATAGAAGGGGGATTAGAATCACTACTCACAACTGCATTTTTTTTATATATACATGTCTCATATGTGTAGAAAGCTTAGAAGCCCAGGAATTTAGCTAATGTCTCTGTTTTACAATAGCTCTGACAACAATAACATGGCACGTAATAATGTGAGGTATGTGGCTTGTACACTCTCGCCAAAATGCAACCTAAGGTCTTTTTTAATTTACCCGAGTCACACTTTTGTTTAAAAGCATAATTAGGATGGAAACGTTACTTAGGTTTTCCATATTTTTGGTTTAGGTCAAATCGCCTTTTGAATGGGAGTGATAGGGGCACTACTATGATAGCATCAACATTGCTTTTTTAAAACACTAAGAAGGCTCGACACAACATGAAACTTTGCTCTATGTATCACCAGGTGCTCTACACATGAATTTGAGCATTGAGAACATTGTGAACACAGAGTGTAATAAAAAGAGGTTTGGTAAAACTTACCTTGGCAGTTTGTGTTTCTGCTGACTGACATTTTGCCAGTCAAAAAGTGTCGATCTCCGAATGGGAATAAACGGACTCCATAGGAGGAAATGTCCAAAAGTTGTAATTCCAATGAAAAGCATGATAGGATTTAGCTTTGACATCAATAACAAGGCACAACATGATGTGAGGTATGTGTCTTGTAAACAAAACGATTCGCTTGCTTGCAGCTACTTAGCAATAGCAAAACAGTGAGGTAATAACACATTGAGAACAAACAGAAATAGCACTTACAGTTAAATCTTAATTTTGTCTTCAAAGAGTCCCATTAATGACATAGAGCATAGTTTTCCCAGGTAAAATCAATTTTGTTATGTGAAAATAATTATAAGCCTTACCCAAACATTACCCAAATATAATATAAAAAATACATACAGCGTTTTGTGTATGAAGCATGGGTACACTCTTCCGTGTGAAAATATACTTCTACAAATAACGCTTTAGCTCATTGGCTGTTGAGTCTATAATTCTAACTCCATAAAAATTTTAGACATATTTTGTCATCCCCTGTGGGACATGATTAGAAGTGTTTTCAGTCTAAAACTCCAATGTATGGCTTTGGAGCATTTTACATATCCAAAAAGGTCAAAGTTTTTCCTTACCATATGTATTTCCTTGCTTCAGGTCCAGTGTAACAAGAGGTTTATTTAGGGAAGTCATTCTCAATGTCCGGACTCCGGTCCGGATCCGGACTAGATGGCAAGTCAATCCGGACCCAGCCCACACGTAGGAATGCAACAATATAGGCTACAATTTATTAAAGTCGTTTTATATCAATACATTGATAGTCTTGAAGAATATAGTACTGGAAGTATATTTAAGTCCAATCCTGGACTTAATATTTGATTGGAGCTGGTTGATGTGGGTCTGAAAAGAGAGTGAAGAGTCTAACCAGACACCTAGGTATTTTCTAGTGGTCTACATATTCCTGCACGGACCAGTCAAGTGTGGTGATATTTGGTGGGCAGGCAGGTGCAATGTGTGATCGTTTGAAGAGCATACATTTCGTTTTACTAGGATTTAAAAGTAGTTGGAGGCAACGGAAGTGTTGTATGCTATTAAAGCTTACTTGAAGGCTTATTTACACAGTCCAACGTCGGGCCAGATGTATAAAGAATGGTGTCGTCTGCATACAGGTGAATCATAGAGTCACCTGCAGCAAGAGCAACATCATTGTTGTATACAGAAAAAAGAGTCGGCCCGAGAATTGAACACTGAGGCACCCCCATAGAGACAGCAAGAGGTCTGGAGAGTAGGCCCTTTGACTTGACACACTGAAATATGTCAGAGAAATAATTTGCGAACCAGGCTAGGCAGTCAGTAGAAAAACCCAGGTTCTTTAATCTATCAATGAGGATGATGTGATTGACAGAATCAAAAGCCTTGGCGAGGTCAATGAAGACTGCTGCACAGTAGTGTCTATGATCGATAGCGGTTATGATGTCATTTAGGACCTTGAGTGTTGCTGAGGTGCACCCACGACCGGCTTGGAAAACAGATTGCATGTCAATGAGGCTGTGATGCGATTCGAAATGGTGGATAATTTGTTTATTAATAAGGGTTTCAAAGATTTTAGAGAAGCAGGGCAGGATGGAGATTGGTCCGTAGCAATTTGGGTCTAAACTGTCCCCCCCTTTGAATAGAGGGATTACTGCTGCAGCTTTCCAATCTTTTGGTATCTCTGATGAATCAAAGGAGATGTTGAAAAGCCTGGTGATGGGAGTAGCAATAATTACCGCAGGTTTTACGCATGATCATTTACGCATGATCAGGTAAATGGAGTATATATCTTAACAGTGACCTATAAAACAAATAGACAGAGTAAATAAAATATTAATAATGGTCACCAGTAAGATATGAACTCCATTTAACTGATAATTTTGTCTTAATTAGGGACTTCCCAAAACTTGTGAACTCAACAAGAAACTGAAAAGTAATCGTAGAAGTAACTTTACCCAACACTGTCCACTAACCATAGCAGCAACTTGATTCACTCAATTACTTTCCTGAACTTTTGCCATATTCCTTCGTAACTGTATTCCGGCTCAAACATGTATGGTTGGATATTACCATTCAATAACACTTTTATCAAAGTCGAAATCACCCAGCTCTTCGGGTATTTTATCAATTGCACTCTCTTTTGAAAATAAATATCCTTTTCAACTAATGTTATTTTGCTATGTATTTAACAGAAGAATGCAATACTCAATGTTTATGTCCTCACTACCGCAATCAACTTGATTCAGGGGCGGGACAAAAAAGAACAGGCAGTCATCCGAAGGTCTCCCCTGAATCTAGCTGTAGTTTTCAAAAAATTGGCGTAGAATTCTGAAACTTACAGCGGCTGATTTGGGAACTTCAGAATGTGTTGCGAAGGTGTTTAAAGTGACTTGTTGGAATCATGACCGGCACAACAATTGATTTGTTTAACTACTAAATTTAACATAGTTACTACTTTGTGAAATAATATTAAATTATATTCAACAACAACTGTTATAATGGTCAGGTTTCTATCAAGCTAATTCTGAAAACATAAGCAGACCTGTGTCTTCTTCAGCCAATCCATGTAAGTTACAAGTTTTTGTAACTGTATCAAAAGCCTTTAATGTGTCAATAAATATATCTACACAATTATGATTATTTTCCTCTTAGAGCTTTGGCAATTTTAACCAATGTAGAATGAGTAATAGTACTGTACCCAGGTTTAAAGACATTTATTCCGAATGCAATGCTCAGATAAGAAAACATGCTACTGTGTATTTACCAAATACTAAAAAAATTGGCCTGACAAGTAAAATATTAATTTCACTTGTGTTTCCACTGTTATGGAATGGCAACACATGGGCAGGATTTCATACAATTTGGATATGCAGAGAAGATGTTTGATTAAAAATGAGCATTAGAGCTCCAGATATCAGTAGATACTCTACAGATTATCTGTAGAATATCAACAACATGTAAACAAACTATCTACTAATCCTAACCTTAACCCTTCCCCTAATGATAACTCTGACCTTAACTATTACCTTAAACTGTATTGTAACTATACCTTTACTCCTAACATACACAATTAGTTGCTTATTGACAGATAGACTGTCCTGCAATACAGCGATTTAGCCCACTAGACCACGTGGATCCCCCAGCAATTGTATATTTATCATTAATGGACCATTTTACGGAATTTCTCCAGATCCCCATAATAATCACATTTAAAAACTATTCTGATTTTGCTTTTCTCACTAGCTTTACGCATAGTTTTCTCAATTATATATAACAGTCTGCCAGTCAGAAAGGTATGCTTTTTGCTCCCTTTAGGCCATGCCACACATGGAATTCAACAAAATAAAAAATACATAAATATCTTTATGATACAAATTTAGTGCTGTAATATTAATAATACTTACCACCACATTTCTCTTACACTTAAATGCAGCAAATTTGGAGAAAATGTGACTGTATGTGGTGTGTGCTACCAAATAAGGCCAGCATGCACCTCTATCATATCATTCATACTTGATATAAACAATGGTAATTACTCCATTCTCAATCCTCCAAACGCAGATAACGCTTGTTTTTCTCCATATCACTTACTTATCCCAATGCATATGACTAGTTGCTATACATTTAAATTAATTTCTGAGGATGTTACTTTGTCTTCTATTTGTTTACTGGTAGTTTTCTTATAGACTCTTCTGTTGCTAAAGGTTAATGCCATGAGCAATCTGTGTCTTGCCTGTTAACTTAATTCTTGATTTATAGGCATAAAATTAACATGACAAATACGTATTCACATTTCTTGAAACAGCCTTTCATATAGGTGTTAGGAAGATTTTTATTTTGATTGTATAGCACGTAGCATAAGTGGCAATGCACATACAAACTGTATGTTATAGAATCATTTTCAATATTTAAGTTTGGGTATGTCCAAATAGTTATTTGGTTGCAGATGCAGTCGCTGTGAGTTGGGTGAATAAAATATTGTAGATCACTTTAGCCTAGGTTCCCATCCAGGATTAGGCTACTAGGACCCCTGGTGGTAAAGTAACCAAAAACATTTTGTAACCACTGAGCTAGCGTGTTTACTGTATATGGCGGTGTGAGATATTAATTGGAATCACAAAAAAATTTAACAGAAATCAGGGAATTTGGGAAAAAAATTAACAAAATTGTGTTAAATATGAAACAGATTTTATAGGGCTCTAGACCCTAGTTCTTGTATATGGATAATGCATTTCTTGGCCCTCTGATATATGACACATCTGATGCATGAGATCGGGCCAAACATTTAGACATTTCTTTTAGATTTACCTGGGATGGCGTAGTGATTAGCTGGGTTGAATTTAGTTCAGCACAGAGCTCATATTACATGAATCATGTTTCCCAGTCAAGGTAGAAATTGCCCCAGAATCATCGTTACAAACGGCACAAGAGGCTCACAGGTTGTTTAGTGGGTTTAGTATACCTTTCCTAGCAGAGGGAGCGTGCTATAAACCTATCATGGTAACATTATAGCTGTTGTTTGCTTAACTAAAGTTAATGGCAAGCAATTCAAAAGTTCAAGGCAAGCAATTCAAAACAATGTGGCCTTTAGCATTGTATCTTGTTCCAATTATCTCTTTACCTCATCTATAGTTTGTGTGTGTTTGTTCATGCATGTGTGTCCATGTGTGCATTGCTGATGATTAAGTGATAGCATGAGTCATCAATGATGTTTCAGAATTTATTAGAATTCATAATCACCAGGCTAGTCTAGACGGTGAGCATGGTAATGAGCTGCGACTTCGTGGAAAGGTCTTTATTAAATGCTAATCACTGGTGAGACATTGGTTTGGTGTTAAATGGCATGTTTTTCCCGTGTAGTGCAGGGTATATAGTGTTCAATCCAAAAGTAATGTACTACTAAGCGAATAAGGGACCATTTGGAATGTGAACAGAGTCTACTGATAGTCTGCCATGCTTCCTTGCAAGCGAGTTGAAGCAAATAATAATAAATAATAAAGTATCAGAACATACTGTACTGGAAGTCATACCTTAATGTTATAACACTTGATTCATTACTTTCTGCTAAATGCGATGAGTGGATTGCAATTCAATATATTGTTGATCAATGAAATTGTAAATGAGACAAATATAAGACGTATTAGCGGTGTAATCATAAGTGTTTTCCCTTTATAAGGAATCCAGTGAAAGAAAATGTATTTCATCTCCATAAAGAAGAGTAACAGTGTTAAAAGAAAGGTTTCCCTTTGATCATTCTGTAGCTACACAACTGGTCAAAGATTTTAGAATACCCCATGTTTTTCCAGTTTTTATTGACATTTAAGCAGTTCAAGTCCAGCAAATTACCTGAAATGGTGACAAGATAAGCAGGAAACTGCCAGAGGTTAAAAAGATTATTTAGGTAACTGAAAAAAAATGAATATAGGCCTTTTAAGGGAACAAAATATGGGTTAACAACTCACAGCTGCTCTGCAGCAATGGAAGTAAAATAAGCCTTGAAATTGATGTAACTATTCCTACAGGTTTCCCAACATTTGTTGATTACTTACTGTACAAGCCCTCTGTCTGTATAAAAGCAGTGTTGGAAAAGACTGTTATTATACTAGCTTAAGCATTTTTTGGACAGTGTAATACTGACTTAAAATGTAAATGCCTACATCCTATAGATCAGGGGTATTCAACTCTAATCCTAAGGGGTCCGAGCCTGCTGGTTTTCTGTTCTACCTCAACATTAATTGGCTCACCAGCTGTCCCAGGTCTAAATAAGTCCCCGGTTAGAGGGTTGCAATGAAAAAGTGGAGTGGATCTGGCTTCGAGGTCCAGATTTGAGTATGAGGGCTATAGTATAGAATGTTCCCGATCTATCTAAAAGTTTTAGTTTTTTATTTGGATGAGCATTTGTTGTACAGTGTAGAGATCTTCCTGGATCTACATGTATATGCCATTGCTGAGATTATAGTATACCTAATGCTTTGGTTATTTCTCTGATCAATTTAGTCATATTTATCTGCATCATGATGGCCAGCTTCACTCGCATTGACACTTCTTTAATCCTTGTCTCAGCAGTCCAAATGCAAATCCAAAGTTTACAATCAAAACTAGACATTAAGATAATTGTCCAAAAAATCTTTAGGTCTCTTAAATGGAATACAATTTAGCAAACCTGTTATTTCAAACTTTCATCAATAGATGAAAATGCAAGTATAGTTGTACATTTTTTACACTATTGTCATTGTCTTAATTCGAATGTGTGCTAGGGTTCAGAACCAAAACAACAAAACGTGTGCCACTGTCCATATAGCTCATTTGAACATTTGGACAGTAGACGCCACTGTATGTTCGTGGTGCCGGTCTGTGTGGTACTGTTGAAAACTACCTGACAGCACTCCACAGGTGGTGCCAAAGCATTATACACCCCAGTTGAATCAATTGAGACCACAGAGAACACACAGCCTCCCTACTGAGAGAGTGGTGCTTTATAGATTTGAGTCACTAGCCAAGGAACACTGTGGCCAGCGACAGTCATTGACATGAGAGCTGACAGGAAGTGGATACCTCAATGATCATGGGGAGGACGTTCACATTGATAGGATTGCGAAAAAAAACTATGCTTTTGAGTGCTTTCATATTTACAGTAATAGGGTTTGAATATGTGCTTATAATTCTGTCATAATATCATTAGGATTCAAGGTTTCTCTCTCTGGTACTGACCCTATTATATGAGGTCCCCTTCATTTAGTCACTCCTTTGTGAGTAGTGAGACCGAAGAGAATGTTCTGGGCTTTTGTCAAAAAGGAGGATGGCTGTGTCAGTCCAAATATAGTTGTGTGTGTGTGTTTGTGTGTGTGTGTGTGTGTTTGTGTGTGTATGTGTGTGTGTGTTTGTTTGAAGGGGGGGATCTAATTATGCAGTCTCTGCCTCAGAATCAGAAGCCGAGTTTAAGTGTGTGAGGGGAAGGACACAACTAGTGCCAGTGGATTTATGGCACCGGAGAGCTCTGCTCATAGAGATACAGAACAATATGACACTCATATGGCATTCTATTCATCTCCCTGGTGCATCGTTCAGAGGGGCTGCTTTGCTTCCACCATCTGTGGGGTGAAACATGGCCACGGAGAAACAGAGAATCTTGGCAAGGCCCTGTCCACCTGACGGTTGGTTGGGGGAAGCTGCAGCAGCCCTGCCTGAACGTAGATGCCTGTCACTGGGGCCAAAGACTGCCGGTGAGGGGGTTGTGTGACGTGCGGGCCGTCTGGTGGCGCTTATACTCAACCGTGTCAGAACCAGTCATTTACAACCCAGAAAAAGCCCATTCTGTGTCACAAAAAAATAGCATGGTAATCCTGTTAATGTGCACTCATCTTGAGCAAAGCCCTGTGTAATGTAGTGC
Source organism: Umbra pygmaea (assembly GCA_016801145.1). Lineage (NCBI taxonomy): Eukaryota > Metazoa > Chordata > Actinopteri > Esociformes > Umbridae > Umbra > Umbra pygmaea. Next base: position 15,666 of record JACXGM010013007.1, read on the forward strand.
ACTAAATAGGTAAAAAAGGGGGCCATTGACGTCCATAGGCTACAGTCGGAGACTTACTGTAGACAGAGAACACATGGCATGGCATAATTTCCGTTTAGATTAGCTGTTTTCTCATTCATTGATGTGAAAAAATGTTATCACCATCTGGGATGAGGCTAGGGGCAAAGCATCACTGATGACTAAATTACATTTGGTTCAGGTGCCAAATCATGATATAGGCAGCTGACAAGTTTAATCGCACACTGGAAATGATCCTCATTAGGCTTTATGAATTGTGAAGTGCAGTAACTAACCAACCACCTCAAGTAGAAATGTGATATGATGGAATTTACATATGCATGGGTGAAGATGATATACTAGCCTGCACATTTTATGATACTAAAAAAATTACCCTCGTTGGGTTTTTCCACAACCACTTCCACACATTCCCTGAACTACAGTTCATTTTCTCAAAACTATTAACACATTTCTCAAATCTCATACCATATTGACAAAACCTCAGATTTCTTACACAAAGTAAAACATTTGATCTCATTAGAGATCATACATGCTGAAACCATTTCCACTTACTCTATTTCTCACTCTTCCTCTACCACTGTCTGTTGTTTTCATCCCGTTTTTGGTAAGAGAAGTGAGCTTACCTTCTGTTTGTTTGTATGCGTCTTAGTGTTGAGTGGGTTAGAATTGTAATAATTTGAGTTGTTATTTTCCATGGGAGTGATTTCTACATGACAACACAAGGACACTTGTACTTCAAAGACTATTGTGTAGAGTATTGAAAGAACTACAATGGGTTAGTTTAAATGTTCTTCTTTGTGGAACATAGCAAAAGGGTTTATTACTGTCTTTCCATATGTTCATAGAACCGGTTGTTGTGTTTCAGCGATTGTGACAAACTGTATTACAGTAAGTTGATACTGTACACCCACCACAGATGGAAAATCAATCTGTATGTGCCATGCTTACTGTGGTCAGACTGAGGACTAATTCTGAATGTGAAGCGTCTTCTCCCTGCCAAAATCGGTCTTTCCACCTGACAAACATGTCTACTGAGTTGGGATGCTTGTTTACCAGTCCGAAATTTCTGTGGTCATACACTTTCTATTCAGGCAGAAGGCTTTCCGTGTTCAAAAAACATATTCCACATAAAAAATATAGAAATACTTTATTTGTCATCTTCAATAAACAAACAAGACCCTTACATACGTGTATTTGCATTGTCCTTAGTATGCAGTAGGATAGACACAGCAATGTATTTGAGCAGTTTCTGGACATCAGTACATAAATTTAGCTATTTGTAAAGAGGATCATGTTAACAAAATATAAGACTGTGAAAATAGTTGCTAATGCAATCTGTAGTTCAAAAACACTCTTGATACGGTAATATATCCAATATGTTTTAAGTCAGAATGCAGCAAGTAAAAAATAGTATATAATAAGAACAATGTTGGGCAAATCAAGCAGCAGCAGATGCTTGGAAATTAGCCACTATAGAATCTGATTGGTGGTACCTGTGTGGAATGTGAAGAAGATTGAATGTCTGTTATAGCATGTAGGACAGGGTTTAGTATTTTTTTTCAACCATCATTTATTATTATTTTTATTTATTTTACCATTATTAAACCACATAAATTGCTAAGAAGCATTTTCTACATGCAGCAACAACCTGAGAGCAATTCATGTTAACATCCTGCTCACAAAACACAATAGCAATGCTATCACCAGGAGTCTTATGGACACCAGCCAGACGCCATATCCACTAGGCCACCTTGCCACCACAACTCCAGAAAAGAAGGTGATGGAATTTTTTTATGTTAAATTATCTGAGTTTCAACACATATGGACCAAGGTTCTGGAGACATTCTACAAGAGAAACTGGAAAAGACATGCCTAAACATGCAAGGCCTAGAGAACAGATGACAGAATGGTAATATTTTTCTACGTGGTACTATAAGCTAGCTAGTCTTACATTCTCATTGTTTATCATCACTTCTGCTATCGTACAGTATGCCTACTAATGTGTTGTTTACATGAAGTTTCTTTAGACGATTGCATTGTGCCTGAGGTCATTCATTTCAATGAAGAAATTTCACAGTGCAATAGAATCTTAAAGCCCCATAGTGGTTGAAGTTTCAAAATGGACGTCACTGTGCTTTGACTCATCAAAGTCATTTAAATGCAGCACATTTAAGGTTAGGTTTAAGGTTAGGCATGAGGTTACTAACGTTAGGCATGAGGTTACTAAAGAACAACTCCAGCGCAAAATGAACCTAGGGGTTAATAACACATTGCTACCGAGTCGATCTTCCTCTGGGATATGTTTTCATGCTAATCGAATGTGCCCAGTTTGAGTGTGAACTGATAATTACCATATAACGCTAGTTGTGAGGGCACAAATTAAGAATTTTTTTTAAATTAAATTGCTATTATAGACCACTAACAAGGCTCAAAATAGGACCACACTTCCACGGTAGCATATGAGAGTCCCTACATGCTCACCGAAGCATTGAGAACTTTGTAAGTGTACAGACAGTAAATTAGAAATATAGTTTTAAAGACATTACCGTTCTTGTCTACAAGGCAGCCGCCATCTTCGGAAGCCAGAAACTCTCTGCTAGGTGAGCTGAGCTGTGACTTGGAATTGTCAATGGCAAGAGGTTTTGTGGTCATTCGTGCAGAGGAAGGCTTACAGCTGGCAATGCGAAAACACAAATTGTTTACAGTTCAGCTCACTTAAACTATTTTTCTAATTAACTTCGTACACTTCGTTCTCAATGGTTCGGTTAGCATGTAGGGACTCTCATTACGCTACCGTGGAAGTGTGGTGCTATTTTGAGCCTTGTTAGTGGTCTATAATAGCAATTTATTTTTACTTAATTTGTGATAATTACAGGTAATTGTCAGTTTGCACTCAAACTGGGCACATTCGATTAGCATGAAAACATATCCCAGAGAACGGTCGACTCGGTAGCAATGTGTTATTAACCCCTAGTTTCCTTTTGCGCCGGAGTTGTCCTTTAAGGTTAGGCATGAGGTTAATAATGGTTAAGTTTGGTGTAGGATTAAGGTTAGGGTTAACATTACAATAATCTGTCTGCATCACGCTGCAATGGACAACAAAATACACACAAAGTGTCGATCTGGATTTGAAATTGCGAAAACTGGCATAAAAGTCTCAAATTTATACACCCGTCCACCATCCCCGAACCCCACCCTAGCAAAATATACGCTGCTTACATGCTACATCATGATCTTCATATGTTCATATTGAATGTTATTCGATTGTAAAATTTAGTTCCCTAACAATGTAATTGACCGTCTCATAAGTTCATATTTCACATACATATTGAGGTTTTGCTAAATTGTTCCCTCAGAACGGATTTCATGCAATTTTGGGCTTCAGGCTTTGAACTTTGTCTGACCAGTGGAATAACAGTGTGTAAATAGGATGGAAGTAGGTATTTAATGACACTGTACTTTATGACGTGAACAAAGTAATGACGTTCCAAGAACCTCACACCTCTGGAGAATGGGGCATGTAGTGAAAGATGAAATAATATCATGATAGAATACTGGGAAAGATGGGCTAAACTGTGTAGATTTAAAGGTCAAGTTCAAAGTTGTATTTGTCAATACACAGTAATAGCATTGTTGGAAAATAAATTCTTACAAACTGAAAGTTTCCTCAACAGTGCAACATAAGTGAAAGTGAAAATGTAGACATGAAGTAAAAATAGTAAAATAAAATATACAATAAATAATTAACCATAGAATATAAGATATTTCATTTAATATTAGTTAACTATGGCTCATACCATTGAAAGATGGATGGCTAAGTGTAGGTACAAAAAGTTTGTGGTTTTCTGTTCTTTTTGAGACAGCTTGATGAGACCTGGGAAACATTCTCTTGACAGTAGTGAATGGTAGGCCTATCGACTGGCTTCCTCGGCCTGAGATTGGCCACAGGCATAATGCAGTGAACCAAAAGGATCCTAACTTTTCCAAAACAGGAGCCCATATCCAACATAGACAGGGCCTGAAGCGTAGCCATGGGAATAGGGGTATTGAGATGCTAAAACCACTTTTGGTCTTTTATTACTTTCCAGTGTGCCGGCCCTGTAGGAGTTAGATCAAAGTTTTATTAAGCTGCCGCCATGAAGGTTATTTTCTTTATTCAACCTGATTCTGAGGTTGTATTGGAGTTATTTATATTTGCTGTGCTTGCAATATTTAATAATAATGTTTTGACTATCTTGCGCTCTGTAAACAAGAAAGCTTGTGGCTAGCATGGGTTTGTTTACTGAAATGTATCCAGTCCATAGTAGTTGTGTTTGTTTTTTTGTCATTGTTGGTTAAGTAATTAACTTTCACATTATTGTTTTGGCTATGTTGCGAGTCCACGCTGAATGTCGCTGAATGTCCTTCAGTGGCACGGGGAACATTCTGCATGAAGCGATCTGTACTGTTTTTTGGTATGCGTTCATGATTTATGCTGACGTAGTCTGTGTTGTGGGTCGGAATAGGACAGATGTTCTGGTGTATTACAGAGTTTAGGTTGAGTCACGTCGCTGTCTCCTAGTTCCTTCTGTGATGGACATCAAGTCATCTTCACTTGCAGGCCTGCTTCTGTCTATGGCAGACATGTTGGCCATTAAAGCAACCAATACAGGCCCGTTCAACCTCTCAATTCTGGATTGAGGTTCTTTGCAACTTCTTGCATACAGTAGTGGTTCATCGTTCTGCAAACCTTTCCTTTTGTGCTCAGTTTCATTAAATACTGACTTATTTCTACAACATTTATTTACATTTGTTTCTCTTAGTGGGATGCATTTCAAAACTGTGTCCTATGTAGTGGACAGGAAGCTTTAATTTTTTGGCCTACATACCCCAAAAGTATAGATTTAAAATCAAACAGTTACTATGGCTACATTTGTGTGCAAGTAATGGTTGCACCATTGTGAATACATTAAATATATACATATCCATTGCCACACAGTCACACCTGACACCCCAGTGCTCCCAATACATTCCTCCTTTAAAACAGTTTGCTCCATCTGTCTGTCTAAGAAAAAGTTGACTTGCAAAAGATTAGGCACCCCTGACAATTTTCATGATTTTCATTCATAAATTCATAAATGTTTGGATCAGCAATTTCATTTTGATCTATCAAATAACTGCAGGACAGTAATATTTCAGTAGTGAAATTAGGTTTATTGGATGAACAGAAAATGTGCAATATGCATCAAAACAAAATTAGATAGGTGCATAAATTTGGGCACCCTTGTCATTTTGTTGGTTTGAAAACTTGTAACTTCCTAGCACTGATTAATTGGAACACACAATTGGTTTGGTAAGCTCATTAAGCCTTGAACTTCATAGACAGATGCATCCAATCATGAGAAAAGGTATTTAAGGTGACTAATTGCAAGTTTTCTTTGACTCTCCTCTGAAGAGTGGCAACATGGGGGCCTCAAAACAACTGTCAAATGAACTAAAAACAAAGATTGTTCAACACTATGGTTTAGGGGAAGGCTACAAAAAGCTATCGCAGAGATTTAAGCTGTCAGTGTCCACTGCGAGGAACATAGTGAGGAAATGGAAGACCACAGGCACAGTTCTTGTTAATGCCAGGAGTGGCAGGCCAAGTAAAATATCGGAGAGGCTAAGGAAAAGGATGGTGAGAACGGTCAAAAACAGCCCACAGACCACCTCCAAAGACCTATAACATCATATTGCTGTAGATAGTGTCACTGTGCATCATTCAACAATTCAGCACACTTTGCACAAGGACAAGCTGTACAAGCTGGAGAGTGATGCGGAAGAAGCCTTTTCTGCACACACGCCACAAACAGAGTTGCTTGAGGTGTGCAAACGCATATTTGGACAAGCCAGCCTCATTTTGGAAGAAGGTGCCATGGACTGATGAAACTGCATGAGTTTTTCTGTCATAACAAGGAGCGTTACGCATGGTGGCAAAAGAATACAACGTTCCAAGACAAAACCTGCTACCCACAGTTAGTTTGGTTCCATTTACAGCCTGGGCTTTTTCAGCATGCTGGCTGTACACCTGGCAGTACTCCTCTGTTTGTGCTAGTACTGGCTGAGGCTGCCTGTACTTCACTTGAGTCTGTAGTACTTGCTGAAGACAGCTGTAGTGGGTCTGTATTAGTACTTGCTGAAGACTGCTGTATTGGGTTTATGTTAGTATTTGATGAAGCCAGATGTACTGGGTCTTTGTTAGTACTTGCTGAAGACTGCTGTATTGGGTTTGTGTTAATATTTTATACATACCAGCTGTACTGGGTCTGTGTTCATATTTTCTAAAGCCAGCTACTGGGTCTGTGTTATTACTGGCTGAGGCTGGATGTGGATCATCTGAGTATGTGCTTGTATTGGCTGATGATCTAGCATCTCTTTTACTGACTTAAGCATACACAGCAAAATTCAATTGTGTAAAAAAACACATTTAGATAGAATTACCCTAAGTACAGAGTACTTAATAAACCCTGTCTGTATTAAATTCTCTCTACACCAGAGTGAACATATTTCACTTCACACTGGAGTTAACTTTAATATATTTCACTCAACACTAGTGATAACTGACATGTACTTGACTGCAGTCTACAAGTGTTATAGAGCATGAACCTGCAGGAACGGGTCACAGCCTTAATGTTAACAGAGAATGAGTGGGTATCGTCCTGGGTATGTTCACTCTGGGTGGCCGACACTGTGACTGTGATGGACATGTCCTGGAGCGGACAAGCCTTCCCACTAAAGAAGAGCGGCTTGGTCTTGTCAGGGTTGAGCTTGAGGTAGTGCGCTGGCATCCATGCAGAGATGTCAGCCAGGCATGCAGAGATGCGTGTTTAATAATACTTTTTTATTTTTTTTAAGTAACAGTAAATTGATAAATGCTTTCCACTGGAAATCAATTCACGTTGATAAGCACCATAATACAACACTGGTTATTTGCAAAGGCTTGCCAATCAAAAAGATAGTAATATGAACTATTTGGCAAGTCACTGTGACATGCAGATAATGACTAACCCTACGTATAACACATAGTGCCCTGTGTAATTATGTGGAAAGTCATGCAGTTCTGTTCTTTTGTCTCTCTACACTGATGGAAAATCAGTTCCACTAACACAAATGGTTTAACCAAGGAAATACTCTTAAGGTCAAAATATTAGATTATTAAAACACTTAAAAACTGTATGTATTTCTTACATATTTTAGAGCACCAAAGGTCTTGGGACATTTAGAATATGCACAAATTAAACACCAACCTTGATTATCTTGTGTATTCTTTGCAAGCAATAACCTTCTGAAATCTGCTACCCATTGACACCAGTAGATGTTCCGGAAACTTCTTTGGTGATGCTATGCCAGCAATTTTCATGCACAGTTTATTTATAGGTCATTTAGAGGTCTGTTGAAATTAAATCTGGAAATTGACTTTTTACAAATTTAACGTAACTCAATAGATAGATTTGATCAAAGTCGTAGACTTGAGGTTATAGTTTGTGAGATCACTTTTTACATAAGATACTGCGTTTCCCATTTAGTCATGACACAGGTGTAGCGCTCCTCTCTCAACCTATCTGACACTTAGGGCCTGATTTACTAACACAAGTGCAGTTTGCGCTGCGTCTGTTTATGCGAGTTCGGTAATTGCGCACGCTATGCTTCCACATTTAGCGTGGTATTTATCAAACCCGATACCCATTACGCAATCAGCGCATACTCCGCCCTCCATTAGCGCGCCTCTAAAAGCGCAAACAATGGCCCCGTACGCATCTATC
>JACXGM010013008.1:0-23468 GCA_016801145.1 Umbra pygmaea
GACTGCCTGAAGGATAGAGACACATTGACTGACTAAATTATAAAAACATACCGACTGCCTTAAGGAAAGAGACACATTGACTGACTAAATTCTAAAAACATACCGACTGCCTGAAGGATAGAGACATATTGACTGCTTGAAGGATGGAGACATATTGACTGACTAAATTATAAAAACATACTGACTGCCTGAAGGATAGAGACACATTGACTGACTAAATTATAAAAACATACTGACTGCCTGAAGGATAGACACATTGACTGACTAAATTATAAAAACATACTGACTGCCTGAAGGATAGAGACACATTGACTGACTAAATTATAAAAACATACTGACTGCCTTAAGGAAAGAGACACATTGACTGACTAAATTCTAAAAACATACCGACTGCCTGAAGGATAGAGACATATTGACTGCTTGAAGGATAGAGACATATTGACTGATAAAGACGTACTGACTGAACCTCATCCACCAAGGTGCTGTAGCTGTATCTCCGCTCATTTAGCCTGTGCATGAGACAATGCTGGGTCTATATTTGGATTGTGTCTCTAGTCAAACAGTCAACACAAATGTCCTTGTTTGAATTGTGTCTGCCAACTTCTGTCAGTGTAATCTGTGTTGCTTCCATTACATTTTTGTTCAATGTTGCAAAGGGCTTGTTTTCCCTGGCTCAGATGCATACATACCGCCTGCAGAGTTAACTGATATGCCTGACAATTATACCAGTGCTTGTGCCCAGGGACTTGGCCTGTTGGTGTACATTTATCTTTCTGTCCATTTGTCCGTCAGCAAGCATTCTGTTTGCCTGGGCACTGAATGACTGGCTGGCTGTGTGGCTGGCTGTTCATTGTTTCAGACCTGGTTTTCGTTGACCGCGATTGGTCATTGTTTCAGACCTGGTTTTTGTTGACTGCGATTGGTCATTGTTTCAGACCTGGTTTTTGTTGACTGCGATTGGTCATTGTTTCAGACCTGGTTTTTGTTGACTGCGATTGGTCATTGTTTCAGACCTGGTTTTCATTGCCTGCGATTGATCATTGTTTCAGACCTGGTTTTTGTTGACCGCGATTGGTCATTGTTTCAGACCTGGTTTTTGTTGACTGCGATTGGTCATTGTTTCAGACCTGGTTTTTGTTGACTGCGATTGGTCATTGTTTCAGACCTGGTTTTCATTGCCTGCGATTGATCATTGTTTCAGACCTGGTTTTCATTGCCTGTGATTGATCATTGTTTCAGACCTGGTTTTCATTGCCTCTGATTGGTCATTGTTTCAGACCTGGTTTTTTATTGCCTGTGATTGGTCATTGTTTCAGACCTGGTTTTTTATTGCCTGTGATTGGTCATTGTTTCAGACCTGGTTTTTTATTGCCTGTGATTGGTCATTGTTTCAGACCTGGTTTTCATTGCCTGTGATTGGTCTTTGTTTCAGACCTGGTTTTTCATTGCCTGTGATTGGTCTTTGTTTCAGACCTGGCTAAGAACCGTCTGGTGGAGCTACCAGAGGAGCTGTGCCAGTTCATCTCTCTGGAGACTCTTAGCCTGTACCACAACTGTGTCCGCTCTCTGACCCCCAGCTTGGGCCAGCTGCAGGCACTCACCTACCTCAACCTCAGGTACTGTTTCTCTACATCCTAACCCTAACCTCATAACCTAATCCCTAAACTTAATCCCTCATTCTGTGAATGGTATTGTCTATTTGAGAATCACACAAAAATTACCTCCCTAAATGTTAGTGTAAATCCCAACGCAGCTTTCACTTCGATATCAATTTGAGTACACAGGCAGGCCCTCACCTACAGTACCTCTAGTATCGCACAGTGAGTAGTGATGGTGTTTGTAGACATCTTCAGAGGTTCATTGTGTGTGTGTGTTTGCAGCCGTAACCACCTGTCCAGCCTGCCCCCCTCAGTGTGTCAGCTGCCCCTCCTGAGGGTCCTGATCGTCAGCAACAACAAGCTGTCTGCCCTGCCCGCCTGCATCCACACCCTCACACACCTCCGTCAGCTGGTACGTATAAACACACCCTCACATGCCTCCATTACCTGGTACTTAATAGCTCAGGTTATCCTCAGCTGGTACGTACAGTGCCTTGCGAAAGTATTCGGCCACCTTGAACGTTTCGACCTTTTGCCACATTTCAGGCTTCAAACATAAAGATATGAAACTGTATTTTTTGTGAAGAATCAACAAGAAGTGGGACACAATCATGAAGTGTAACAAAATTTATTAAATATTTCAAACTTTTTTAACAAATGAAGAACTGAAAAATTGGGTGTGCAAAATTATTCAGCCCCCTTAAGTTAATACTTTGTAGCGCCACCTTTTGCTGCGGTTACAGCTGTAAGTCGCTAGGGGTATGTCTCTATCAGTTTTGCACATCGAGAGACTGAAGTTTTTGCCCATTCCTCCTTGCAAAACAGCTCAAGCTCAGTGAGGTTGGATGGAGAGCGTTTGTGAACAGCAGTTTTCAGTTCTTTCCACAGATTCTCGATTCTCGATTGGATTCAGGTCTGGACATTCTAACACCTGGATATGTTTATTTTTGAACCATTCCATTGTAGATTTTGCTTTATGTTTTGGATCATTGTTTTGTTGGAAGACAAATCTCCATCCCAGTGTCAGGTCTTTTGCAGACTCCATCAGGTTGTCTTCCAGAATGGTCCTGTATTTGGCTCCATCCATCTTCCCATCAGTTTTAGCCATCTTCCCTGTCCCTGCTGAAGAGAAGCAGGCCCAAACCATGATGCTGCCACCACCATGTTTGACAGTGGGGATGGTGTGTTCAGGATGATGAGCTGTGTTGCTTTTACGCCAAACATAACATTTTGCATTGTTGCCAAAAAGTTCCATTTTGGTTTAATCTGACCAGAGAACCTTCTTCCACATGTTTGGTGTGTCTCCCAGGTGGCTTGTGGCAAACTTTAAACAACACATTTTATGGATATCTTTCAGAAATGGCTTTCTTCCTGCCACTCTTCCATAAAGGCCAGATTTGTGCAGTATACGACTGATTATTGTTCTATGGACCGACTCGCCCACCTCAGCTGTAGATCTCTGCAGTTCATCCAGAGTGATCATGGGCCTCTTGGCTGCATCTCTGATCAGTCTTTTCCTTGTATGAGCTGAAAGTTTAGAGGGACGGCCGGGTCTTGGTAGATTTGCAGTGGTCTGAAACTCCTTCCATTTCAATAGCATTGCTTGCACAGTGCTCCTTGGGATGTTTAAAGCTGGGGAAATTTTTCTGTATCCAAATCCGGCTTTAAACTTCTCCACAACAGTATCTCGGACCGGCCTGGTGTGTTCCTTGTTCTTTGTGATGCTCTCTGTGCTTTCAACGGACCTCTGAGACTATCACAGAGCAGGTGCATTTATACGGAGACTTGATTACACACAGGTGGATTCTATTTATCATCAGTAGTCATTTAGGTCAACATTGGATCATTCAGATATCCTCACTGAACTTCTGGAGAGAGTTTGCTGCACTGAAAGTAAAGGGGCTGAATAATTTTGCTCGTCCAATTCGTCAGTTTTTTTTGTTAAAAAAGTTTGAAATATCCAATAAATTTCATTCCACTTCATGATTGTGTCCCACTTGTTGTTGCTTCTTCTCAAAAAATTACAGTTTTATATCTTTATGTTTAAAGCCTGAAATGTGGCAAAAAATGTTCAAGGGGGCCGAATACTTTAGCAAGGCACTGTAATAGCCCGGGTTATCCTCAATTGGTACGTAATAGCTTGGGTTATCCTCAATTGGTACGTAATAGCTCGGGATATCCTCAGCTGGTACGTAATAGCCTGGGTTATCCTCAGTTGGTACGTAATCGCTTAGGTTATCCTCAGCTGGTACGTAATGGCTCAGGTTATACTCAGATGGTACGTAATAGCTCAGGATATCCTTAGCTGGTACGTAACGGCTCAGGTTATCTTCAGCTGGTCCTCTGTAGCTGTGTGTTGTCTTCTCAGTGTTGATGAGTTGGTTTCTCCCTCCAACAGGATGTGAGCTGTAACGAGCTGCAGATTCTGCCCGCAGAGTTGGGCCAGCTGGAGTCCCTGAGGGACCTCAACCTGAGGCGTAACCAGCTCACCACGCTGCCTGAGGGTGAGGCCTACACCTGACCTCTGACCCCTGAATGCACTCGCACTGGGTCATGACTAGAAGGAATACAGCTAATGTCAAAATGATGTCATACTCTCACACCAGTCCAGACTGTCACTTTTTGCCTGTAATAGTACCTATCGCCAGTTACACTTTTCATCCAACAGCTGGCTTCGTTAGCTATCCAAATGCTATTGTAGCTAGTTAGTTGTTTGAATGGCAACACCAGAAGGGAGCTAGTTAGTTAAAAAGTGTGTCAAAGAATGTCATACTCGCTAAGATGGGTGAGCGGTGTAAATGGTGACTTGCAAACGTTGATACCCTCTGTTACTGGATGCATAGGTGTATAGTACACCGAGTTGTAGAGGTGCTGTCACCAGCAGCGACTAATGTGAACTTTTTTTATTTAATTTAGAACGTAGCTTTTTCATGGGAGAAATTAATTCTACAATACTACTGATGGAAACCACCTGGATGCAAGTTCATCAATCTACAAGGCGTTGAAGTGTCCCTCCCACTTGCTAAAGCAGTGTAGTTCTGTCCGTAGTAGGCTACTGTTAGTGACAGAGTTGATACCTTACTACATTAGAGTTTTGATTATACTTTCTGTGGAAAATTTCAAGTTAAAACTACGATGTTAATATCTTTTTAGTTAGTGGGAAACAATCACCTGTATCAAAACTAAATGCTACAATATCACTGGTCACATCACTGGTTCTAATCCATATTTAAGGTAATCTTCAAACTCTCGCAGGAGTTTCGCGCCACTTTGACATGAGTTGTATCCCTTCTAGCCATGATCCCTGCACTGCTGTGTGTCAATGTCTTCTGGGACCCCGTTAAAATACACTGATAGTAGTACATTTTATAGGACAGTCGTTCTCCGAGTCCCACAAAATACCTCTAAAGGCCTAGATTTGATGACAAAAGGCACATCTACTTCTGATAATCTGAGTTTGACTGAGCCAATCTAACATCTATCACTGAAAACGCATCACAGTCTGGGTAAGAAGTAATTGGCATGAAATGCTGTTGGGTTAGAAAAGCAACAATTACTAATTACAGCTAGCTCCAGTGTTATAGCTGTTTCAGAATGAGCCCTACCTAGCAGAAAGCTTTAAAGGCTGGTCATGAACAGTTGATTGTGAAGTAATCGCTCTAATAATAATAATACTATCTGCCTAATCCGTCATCCTCTCAGTGTTGTCTGAGCTGCCGTTGGTCCGGTTGGACGTCTCCTGCAACCGCATCTCCCACGTTCCCGTGTGCTACCGCCACCTGCGCCACCTTCAGACCATCGCCCTGGACAACAACCCACTGCAGATGCCTCCTGCACAGGTCTGCTCCAAGGGGAAGTACCACATCTTCAAGTTCCTCAACATGGAGGCCTGCAAGAAGAGCCAGGAGGAGCTGGAGCGAGTACTGAGACCCACCGGGTTTAACGGCTGGTGAGAAACACTGGGGTGATTCTGCTTTGCCGTTAGAAGAGGAAATTGGTAGAATGCTTGGGGGAGGAAATGGATGTGTATCGTGCGTTTTTGAGTGACCATCATGTTCCTTATTTCCCCCGCAGTCTGTCAGACCAGGAGCTGTTCCCAGGTCAGTATGGTGGTCTGGACTCTGGCTTCAACAGCGTGGACAGTGGCAGTAAGAGGTGGTCTGGGATCGAGGTGAGAGTCCACAGGCTGCATTTCATTCAAAGCAACTTTATTTCACGTATTGGTTGGTCCCGGGAGTCAAACCAAATATCAGGGAGATTCCAAGAGCCTTGCTTCATCACAGAGAGTTCCAAAGGGCCTGTGTGTTTGTGTTTGAACGTTGACGTTTTCTGCCAAAACACCCAGTTAGCCCCACACCCAATGATGGCCAGATTACACCAAGTGTGGATCATTATGCTTTTTGTTGGGGCTGTGGGCTCATTTTGGGACACTCTGGGCCTTTGTCTGTCTTTTATTTGGGTATTCCAACGTTTCTGTTAAAGCTAGTGCGTTTCCGTCCCCTTCTGTCATGATGTTCAGTCAGTGGACGACTTCTCGGAGCGGTCCCTGCGTATGGCCGAGCTGAACAGAGACCGGCGGAATCTGGCAGAGGAGGACGAAGCGGAAACCCCCGACACAGGTAAGAAGCGGGCCGGAACCAACCACCTTAGGGAACCAACAAACTGTATTCCATGCTTTTTTTTACAAGCGTCAGCAGGTTTACATGGAAGGAACAATTACATCACTTCCTGTTCCATTAGGGTATAAAATTGAGGTAACATGCATGCAATATCTTTTTGTCATCCAACATCATGAAGAAAACAAAAGTACTGGCATTTCAAGAGACAGATGGTCGTAGACCTTCAGAAATCTGGTAATGTCTACAAGAAGATCCAGAAATGATTCAATATACCACTGAGCACTGTCAGGGAAATTATAAAAAATACTAAAGATTTGGAACATTTGAAAACCCCAAGAATCACTGTGAAAGAGTTGCAGGCCTTGATGGCATCTTGGGGTCAACAGGTTTCAAAAAGCACCATCGGACGCCACGTCCACATCCAGCACTTTGAGTTTGCCAAACGTCATGTAAATTATGACTGGAAGAAGGTGCTCTGTTCAGATGAGACCAAAATTGAACGTTTTGGTCAGATACAGCATCAGCATGTTTGGTGTCAGAGCTGCACCTCATACCCAATGTGAAATATGGTGGTGGGTCAGTGATGTTTTGGGGCTGTTTTAATTCCAGAGGTCCAGGGACATTGGTCAAGGTTAATGGTATAATGAATTCCACCCAGTATCAGGCAATCTTGCTTGACAATCTGGTTGCCTCTGCCAAAAGGCTGGGACTTGGCCGTAGGTAAACTTTCCAAGACAATGACCCAAAACATAGTGTACATGTGCTTTTTATTTTTATTAAAATTGCTAAGATTTCAAACACACTTCTTTCACATTGCCATTATGGGGTATTGTTAGTAGAATTTTGAGTGAAATAATTAATTTAATGGGAATAAGGGTGTAACATAACAAAATGTGGAAAAAGTAAACTGCTGTGAATTCTTTCCGGATGCACTGTACCTCAGGATCCACACAGAAATGATTCAGTGACAACAAAATCAATGTTCTGCCATGGCCATCTCAGTCGCCGGACGTCAATCCAATCAAAAACCTGCGGGCTGATTTGAAGAGGGCAGTTGATAAGCACAAACCCAAGAATGTGAAGGATCTAGAAAAGATCTGCTTAGAGGAATGGTCCAAAACCCTCCAAATGTGTTCCTTAACCTTGTCAAAGGAAGAGACTCTATGAGGTTATCCTTACCAGAGGTGGCTGAAGTACTGAATGAGGAGTTCCAATAATTATGGAACCTTGATTTTGGTGATTTTTTTTTTTTTCAGAGTTTTATGTATTTGAAAAAAATACTGTTTTCATTGGGTGGTTTGTTCAATGAAATTCGACTTATACCCTAACGGTTGATGACTTGAAAATTATACTGACTGACATTTGCATCGACTATTTAGGTACAATCAATCAATCAAATTTATTAATAAAGCACTCTTTACAACAGCAGTTGTCACAAAGTGCTTTGACAGACACCTGGCCCGAGACCCCCAAGAGCAAACAACACAAGTGATGCACAGTGGCTAGGAAAAACTCCTCAGTAGGTGGGATCTAGGAAGAAACCTAGAGAGAGGCCAGACTCAAGGGGGTGGCCAGTCGTCTTCTGGCTGTACCGGGTGGGGGGATCTGAAGGTACACAGCCCATTGTAATAAGGTCAATCAGTGTTCAATTATTGTCCAACAATGAAGATATGAGTGGGCTGTGACCATAGTCTTTGTGTAGCATCAGTGTAAAATATGATCTGCATAATAATTTGGAATGCAGTGTAAAACAAGGAAGCCAAGCAAAATCTAAACGTAATAATAAACTGACACAAAAATGGTAGTTGTTTCCCAGACTGATCCCAAGGCCATATTATCATGTCTGTCCTAAATAAAGATCTGCAGTGTTGGTACACCCACATCCAAGCCACGAGGAGTGTAACTTTAGCCCTCTCAGGAAAGGGGGATGCGTACTGTAACCAAAAATGGATCCTACAGAAGAAGCCTTGTTCACATCCTCACGCCCGTCCTTCACTATAAGGCTTCACTGTTCACTTCACCTCCCAGACATTCCCTGATGTTATTCTACTGTCTCTAATATCGTTCCTCCCACTCTCTCTCCCCGGCTGTCTCCCCCACTCTCTGCACCCAAAACCTCCCTGCCTCCTCCTCCTTTGCCCCGCCTCTACTTTTTGTTGTTCAGTGAATGGGGAGGCGGAGCAGGTCGATTTCATTGATAGTAGTGTCGCCGAGGAGGAAGAGGAGTGCCGGACGAACCCTCCAACTCCCGCGCTAACAGCGCCCCCACAGGTCAGGAGGCCTTTTTTTAATGGAAACATTTATTAATGCTTAGTTAATGCGTTGTTATTGTGTTCACGTGTGTTATAAACATGTTTATTACTAGTAAAACTGCATCTAACAGCAAAACATTTTTTGTCAGAAGGTTGAGAAATCCTCACCACCTCCACACACACAGGAAGCTTCTTCAAGCAGGTGAGACACACACACACACACGGAGCAGTACCACAGTAGCACATACAAGGACTATTCCCTCACAGCCGTGTTCCCAGAGAGGATGTTAGCGTTTGTGTGTCAGTGCCAATTAGTTTGCTCGTGTGACAGTTTAATTGTGGATTGAACAGTCTGTACACAGTCACTAACAGGCAGTGAGTGTTTCACATGCAGACGGAGTGACGGCCCGTTATCACACTCTGGTCTCCCTGTTGTCGTGTTTTACAAGGTCGCCCTCTTAGCGAGTGTTTGAGGGGCTGGGAAAAGTCAACAGCCGGCTGTACACGTTACTTACATCACGTCACTGCCAGACACACACACACAGGAATGTGGTGTACTCACTTCTTCTAGGCCTATGACACTATCCCTCTGGTGTTAATTTAGTAAATCCTGGGTTGTATGAATTAGTCAAATATATTTTATAAAGCCCTTTTCACTTCAGCAGTTGTCACAAAGTGCTTCTACAGACATCCAGCCTAAAACCCTAAAAGAGGAAGCAACATTGCGAAGTTCAAGCACAGTGGCTAGGAAAAATTCCCCAGTAGTACACAATCTACTTAGTGGATCCTGAGTCATAGTGGTTAAAGAACCAGATTGACGGATCCTGAGTCGTAGTGGTTAAAGAACCAGATTGACGGATCCTGAGTCGTAGTGGTTAAAGAACTGGATTGACGGATCCTAGGACGTAGTGGTTAAAGAACCAGATTGACGGATCTTGAGTCGTAGTGGTTAAAGAACCAGACTGACGGATCCTAGGTCGTAGTGGTTAAAGAACCAGATTGACGGATCCTGGGTCGTAGTTGTTAAAGAACCAGATTGACGGATCCTGGGTCGTAGTGTTCAAAGAACCAGATTGACGGATCCTAGGTCGTAGTGGTTAAAGAACCAGATTGACGGATCCTAGGTCATAGTGGTTAAAGAACTATATTGATGGATACTGGGATATAGTGGTTAAAGAACTATATTGACGGATCCTGGATCGTAGTGGTTAAAGAACCAGATTGACGGATCCTGGATCGTAGTGGTTAAAGAACCAGATTGACGGATCCTGGGTCGTAGTGGATCCTCTCTTTCACACTTTCTTTTGTTCTCCATCCCCAGGAAGTGCAGTATCAGTATAGAGGTGGGGGGCAGTGCTGTCAGACCCCTGTCCCCATCCAGCCCCACCCTGGATGAGCGGAGGAGACCAGGAACCCTGCTCATCTGGCAGGAGAGGGAGAGGGCCCAGCAGCAGAACCAAGGTCCCAGGGCCAGAGACAACAGGTGAGGAAGTGAGGGGATCATCGCTTTCCCTGACATGAAAATGTACTCTTTTACAAAATGCACCTACATGTGTATTTAAAAACATAGTGATGGAAAACGGTGATAGTAGTGATAAACAGGACAATCTACATTCAGTTATTTGTACCGGCTTTTCTGGATACAACTAGTTTTCTTTTCTTTTTAGCTTTGCCTCACTTCTTTAAACTGTGAAGGAACACACATGGCAGTTGGTTCTATGGAACATTTTATTTGATTTCTAAACCACTCCTTCCAGTTTACTGAAGACCTCCACGGCCAAAACAGGAAGTCATGTGGCGACGACGCTGCTGTCGCAGACAGGAAGTAGCTTGAGGTAAGAGACTTGACATCTTATGGAAGTCATGAAAATAAGCCAGTCCAGGGAGTGAGAAATCACTTTTTTGTTGTGTGCATTGATGAGTTGTGTGAAATGTTCTATGTTTTTATTGGGCCCTGTTAAGTTGATTAGTAGCACATGAGTGCTGGTTTGTTTCTGAATATGTTCTGTCTCCCCCTAGTGGTGGCTCACCAGAGAACAGCAACTCCCAGAATGGGCTCAGAAAACGCTGTGCGGTTAGTCTGTCAATTTCCTCAGTCCTCATGTCTTCTTTAGGATACACTCTTATCTACTACTCTTTAACTTTGTTTTTGTCCTTAAAAATATTCTAATCTGATGGTTATTACATTCTTTATCTTTATTTTTCCTTGATGATTAATTCTCTGAGGATTGTGGTCTAAAACCATATTCAGACATCAGACTTTTGCCTGTCTGCGGAATATAACTTAGGCTTTATGGTGCAACTATAAAATATTTAATCAGTGTAACACAGCCAGGTCCCAGTCAGATGGGTGTGTTCTGTAGTCCAGGTTCCAGTCAGATGGGTGTGTGTTCTAGTCCAGGTTCCAGTCAGATGGATGTGTGCTCTGGTCAGGGTCCCAGTCAGATAGATGTGTACTTTAGTCCAGGTCCCTGAGAAACTAGTGTGTCCTCTAGTCAAGGTCCAGTGCTGTCATTGTCAAGCTAAGTATTTTGGGGGCAGGTTACACCAGCCAGGCTGTATAATCCTCATGTTAACCGTGTCTCTTTAACAGAGTGCAGATCAGATGGCACCGTCTGTTACGCCACTCATTCAACGCTCTGTTAGCCGAACAGGTAAACATACACAGACTCAACACCGTTCCCTATGCTGTCAGAATACAATCTTGTCTAAAGTAATTGAGCATGCGTGTGTGCTTCAGACATCCCATCATCTCCAAAAGCATCATCTCCCTCGGGCCAGAGCCAGAAGCCCAACAGCTTCCTGTTCCGCACCTCATCCCGCTGTAGCGTCCAGAGCCAAGTGGGGTCTGGTTCGACCCAGAGCCTGGTGGAGGCAGGCCGGTCCACCCTCAGACGAGGAGAGGAGAGGCCGGAGGTGTTGCAGTTACGCAAGGTACAGCTCCCTAGTGCCTCTTGAACCCCTGTGGCTGACTCTCACATCTCACTCTAATTCCAATTCAATGGGTTGTTATCGTCATGGTAACATTTATTTCCATCACCGAAAGAGGCGAAGAAGAATGCAATATGGGCAATGTAAAAGACATGGGAAACTACAGTGAACTTTACATAGAATGTCATTGTAAGGTGCAATATATACAGTGTTGTTACAATGTGCCAATATTTAGTCAGACTAAAATCATAGAAGTGTCTGTCTCTATCAGATTCTGGAGTCGAAGTTAAAGGTCACCCTGCCCGAGGACCTAGGCGAGGCATTGTCCAACGGCACAATCCTCTGCCAGCTGGCCAATCACGTGCGGCCCCGCGCAGTGTCCATCATCCACATCCCCTCCCCTGCTGTGGTGAGCCAATCATAGACCCCAGTTGTAAAAAAAATATATATAATCTACCATATGCAATTTTATTGTTAAAAACAAACGTTCACTGTTCTGCTCCTTTAGCCAAAGCTCAGTACTGCCAAGTGTCGTCTCAACGTGGAAAATTTCATTGCTGCATGTCGAAGACTGGGAGTCCCTGAGGTAAAACGGTTCTCTTTATTTAAACCTTCTGTCCTTCGTTTTTACACCCATTGTTCATCAGATTTGTTCATCTGATCCGTTCTGTCGGATCACCTCTTTTACCTTCTGCAATAATGCTTTATAAACCGTTAGCTAGCTGTTGTTGCCTATCGTGTTTAAAGCTAACAGTTTGACTTCACATTTCTCTGCTCTGCTTCTTTCATCCATTCATCTTTTTTTAATGTATTCTCCGCTTTTTCTTTTATCTGCTTCTCCCTGTCTTTCTCCATCCCTTTGTCTTAATTTTCTCTCGCTCGTTCGCTCTCTCTTTCTGTCTTTGTCTCAGACGGCGATGTGTCTGTCCTCTGACGTGTCTCTCTGTAAGCTGCCCGCCGTGCTACGTTGTGTGGAGGCCCTCGTGAGATGTGAGGCGGCTGAGGGGGAAGCCGTCGAACCCCGTGCCTCACTGCTCTCGGGCGGCTTCCTGATCTTCTACTGCGTGGCCATGAGTCTGCTCTACGCCCTTTACTGCCAACTCCTCGCTTAGATACGAAGGGACTGCGTGTGTGCGTGTCTGTGTCTGTGCACACCCGTGAACGTGTGAGGGTAGCCGTACGCACACAGAAGTCCATTTGACTCCATTACCTGAACATTCAGAGACTGACCGGATCCAAATGATCCATCGTCATTTCTGCAAACGAAAACACACACACACACACACACACACACACACAAGCTCTGCCCTGAGGGATGCAGGGAGAGACTCCACACTTAAAGGAAATCCGCCTGCTCTCGACAACAACACTGGGATATTCTAAAGGGCTTCTCCTCACGACTGCCTTATACTGGTGCCATAGATTGTATGCCTTGGTTACACCCACTAACTGGCCCAAAAGCAAACAGGCCCGTACTCTTCTGTTACACCAACTGTCCAAATCTCAAACGGGCTCTTGAACTTCGGTGCTGGAGGACTGAACTTTCTGGGCACCTGAATGGCTGTTGTGGCTGTCGGAGGCCAGAGATGAACAGCTCTTTCCCAGTCAGAGGGGACATGATCGGCACTAGCAGTAAACATTCACCTAGACTGTCAGATGCCAAGTGGTTGTTGTCTGTATGGGATTGGGCCTCTATATTCCTATTCAGAAATGTAGACACTCACTGTTACCCTTGAGGAGGTACAAACGAACATGATAACCCACTGTCAATCAGAAGGACATTTTTGGCCTCTTAAAATAAACATTTGCACAAAAGGTCAAGATATTCTCTCAGAGGCCACTTGAGGGCAAATGAGACATCACTAGTGCCTTCTCCATTAAGTCCACTAGCCACTAACAAATTATTTCCACTGTTTTCTGTCTGCTATGTTTACTTGTGGCCAGCAGGGTGTGCTGTCGCTGCACACTACAGCAGAACAACTGCTATCCTTAATGTGTTTTATGCAGTGTTGGGTAAAGTTACTTTTCTAGTTACTTTTTAGTTACTTGCTGAGTTCACAAGTTTTGGGAAGTCCCTAATTAAGACAAAATTAACAGGTAAATGGGGTTAATATCTTAACAGTGACCTATAAAACAAATAGAATAATGTAAAGAAAATATCAATCATGGTCACAAGTAAGATATGAACTCCATTTACCTGATCATTTTGTCTTATTTAGACACTTCCCAAAACTTGTGAATTCAGCAAGTAACTAAAAAGTAACTAGAAAAGTAACTTTACCCAACACTGGTTTTATGTGTATGAACTGACGGTACGGAATCACCTAAAAGCATGCAGCTCATTTTGTTGTTGGTTTTGCTGTTGTTTGTTTGCTTTAGACCAGCTTAACATGCTTCATGTTTGTATAAATGTAAACAACTAATTAATTTATTGTCTTTTTATTTATTTTTTAAAGAGCATATCTTTTATTTTTTGTTATTTTCAGAACTGGCCCTATAGTTTTAATCTATCTGAAATCAGATGAGCTAACTGGGCTAATTAACTTTTGGTCGACCGAATCACATTCCTGATCTTAGCCTAAAATTGTACTCGTACTTCAAAGCACAGACGACCAATCAAACAACGGATCAAAGTTACCTTGTGTATTAGTCGGATCATTATCAGAATTAACTGTCACAGGACCGTCTTACAGCTTAGTGAATACATTTCCCATCATCCTTATTGCATTCAATGTTACTGTGGGTACTCTTGAATTCTGCTTTCCCCGGCATAATGCTTTGTCAAGTGTTCTGTGAAAAATCTATAGGACGTCTAAGCTAATGTGGCACCTGAGGGAAAATAAATACTGAGGAGACATAATCAATTACACACACAAACTCTTAAGGCAATATTTTACTGTATTTGAGGTTTATCAAATGAATGAGGCGTGTTGAGCTTGCATTGAGAGTGGGTAAGAATTGTACATTTCAAGCAGTACATTAGGTTGTCAAAGCACCTATCGCCATAGAGATCACTACACATACATACTTCTCACTTGTCTGTTTTACCATTACCACATGTTCAGCTGTAGTTGGAATAGAACGCCATAAAGTTTCAACCAAAATGGATATTTAGGGAAATCACAACCCTTATTCACTGAACTACATTCTTAGAAAAAACTGGTTGTAATTTGTAATATTTATATCAACACTATTTAAATAAGGAATCAAAATGAGATTATATAAACAAATATCTATATGTAAAGTTTTGTTTTCTGTAAAGAAATTATTAAAACATGAGCTTTTTTGATCAGATGAAGTGTAATTACTTTTATGTCACCCTTTGCTGCTAAAAATCTATTCATGCTTGTTGTGCTCAACTTGCTGTCTGCCCAGCACTTTAAACTGCTCTGTCCTGTTGAAATCAGGTTCAATTCTGTAGTTATACTGCCCTCTACAGGAGAAGGTGAGTGCAGCAGCTCGCACAGAAGAGGTAATGACATGAATTCGCTGCATCTTGCATGTTTAGAGTGGTTGGTGGTATCGTGGATCACTTTCAGTGCTCTCAAAAGTATGTCTTATATTTGTGTTGTGTACCCTTAAAGAAAGTAGATTTTTCCTTATTGGCTCCTACTACAATCACTGTGTGGAGGAAGCAATAAATGCAGTTCAGGCAAGGTATGTGATTGGCTCGCATGTTTAGGCTGTAGAAATGGATAGGAGTCAATATTAATGTAGGGTGACTTTATTTAATCTATCATGGAAATCGCCACTAACGACTTCCTGAATTATCACCATGCCTGCCAACGTAGCGCTGTTCTGAAGATTAAACGGACAAAATCAAATAACCCCGGATTAGTTTTTCACTGAGGTAAAGGACAACAGGGGCAAGTAACTGTTAAGAGACCAAGGGCTGAGTTGGTTTGCACATTTCACATAATTTCATTGGTTGTTGAATGTGCCTACTGACCAGTGATTAATGTATAAATTTATTTACCTTGACTCTTTGTTGTTCAGCTCGGTTTTTCGTGTGTAGTGGGATTTATACTCAAGCATGCAGTGGGTGTTTGGGTGCTGTGACCATGTTTGTGCAGGACAACTGTGTTTCTATCCATGATGGTGAACTGAATCTGCTTGTGTGATTGTTGAATGATTCTGGCTACATGTTTCTTTTATGGCTAACTGATGAGCAAAACATTTGGAACATCTTTAGCATGACAGTTTTGTAAAAGGTGTATTTGCTTTTCAAGTGTGTGACCTCTGACCTTTTCCCCTGCACTACAGGACACATTGTGTCCTGCCCAGCTCATCCTGGACGCTGAGGGTCTGTCCCGTGTCGCCCAAACTGCTCAAGCCCTCCTGGACATTCCTACGTCAGGACCCCGACGCGCCTCTCGTCAGGAGGCAGCTGCCCCAACTGGACCGACTCAGAACCTGACCAGCACAGTATAGTGATGAGGTGTTCCAACAGGTTGACTGTGTACTGTTCTGTTGAGTAGGTATTTACTGGTGTACATATGCTGCCTTAAAATATGCATTTTAAGAAGTACAATTTCTTACAATCTGAGGAAAAAGTACAAGCTAACCCACAGTCTACTGCACTGTCAGCCCGGTGTTGTGATGTGGTCTAAAGCAAGTCAAATAAAATCCCAGAAAGTAATCAACTGTTGTTTTGTTTGTGAAGTTTTCTGAAAAAGTGCCTGACTTAAAAAAATAAAAATTCACCAGATAAGTAATTTCCTTATTCTTTCTTTCACCTTCACATCTGCTGTCCTCAGAAAACGCCAGAAAACTGACCGACATGTCCTGCTTAGATACAGTAAATCATCTCCTGAATTACGAACCAATAACTAGCTGAGACTTATTGGAAATCTGCACTAATTGCACTATCAAGCTCTCAATATAGCGGGACTACTCTGCGTATGTACGAAGTCAGTGGATGCAAACTAGATAGACCCAGGGCCGTTTGACGGAATTTGGGGTACCCAAGCAAAATGGACATGGAGGCCCCCCAACCCCCCACCCTGCACGCAAAACCTACAGGAACCACAGCATAGCCGTAAAGTTTAGGTTCACCCACACTTTATATAAATTAAAAAAAGGTTTACAGTGCATAAACTGCTTAAAGTTCAAATACTCATGTATAATTAAATGTTTACTAATTATAAGTAGTGCTGTAAATTAACAGTTTATTGTAACACAGATTGTATCTATCATGTATACAATGCTATGTAACCAACCAATAGGCAGAAGTTTTCCCCTTAAGACACAGCCCCTTCTCATTTGCATAATGAGGCAGAAATGCATACAGAAATGTAAATATGACAGGTAGAAATAAATAGCGTTGAAGAAATAAATTGGGTAAAAAAATACAAAGGAAGAATAAAACAGACAAAAATATTATAATATACACATAAATACAATAATTTAAAAAATAAGTCATAAATAAATAAAGTTCAAAATTATAACGGACAATAAATAAATAAGGTCATTATTACAAAGGTGAATAAATAAAGAAGCTAATTAAAAGGGATATATACATTAATGTGTCATTGTATAATTTAATTACTCCCTTGATTTATTTATTTACTGTATTTCATTTTTGAGCATTTATTTATATATTTATTTCTTATTTTGTCAGACTTGGTCCTCCATAGTCTGCCGAGTGCCGACCGAGAAGGTTTTGTATTTTGCCGGCAGCAGAGATCACGAGAGGGGCCCCTTGCGGGGGTCCCCAATAACAGTGTCATTGCACTTTACTGCATTGACTATCAAAGGGGCACTCACACAGTTTGTCGTTGCATTTTATTCTTCCCAGACCAGCTTAGGGCCCCAAGCAATTGCTTGGTTTGCTTGCCTTGTCGCGACGGGCCTGGATAGACCTTGTCTATTCCTCTAGGCCCGGGCTGGCAGCGTCGCATGGAACTGTATTCTAAAGGCCTGTAACTGAGGCCATTCATTTACCTGTGTACTTAAGTGCTGTGGAAATGGTAATCCGCTTCCAACCTACATGCTGGCATACACTGCCTACCTGATGAGTTTGGTACAGCTAGCCTATAATCAATTATAATGTAGATAATACCTGTAATAAGAGCAGGTGCCATCATCCTTCTGGGAGGTTGTAGAAGATGGAATAAGCCAGTGTTTAAATCATAGAAATTAAATCTATAAAAGCCGGTTACAACAATATTAAAGGTACAATAGGCTATGTAGCTTTCCAAAACAATAACAAAATATGTACTTTGCATTAAAAAAAGCAAACATCACTATACCTATATTATATATATATATTTCTTAGTTGTGTACTTACATTATCCTAAATGTTTCCACCAACTTTCAAAACCAGAGATATTTGTAATATAATTCGAAGACACGGGACGTTTCATTTTGTCTTCCGTCAAAGGCATCATATAACCTTTGACTGCTGTAGTTGTTCTAAGTTCCAGGGAACCGCCAAACATAACGTGAATAAAGTTATAATATTTTTAACAATACATTACTTTGTCAGTGAACATTTTTTCTGCCGTAGACGCTAGATTGGAATGTTGTCATTTCAGACGATAACAAAACCCATGATCCCACGCTACTTCCCGACGTCATGTTTTGCTATTGTTTTGATTGAGAGACCCCTAGCGGCCAAAAACTACATATTGTATGTTTAAACTGTTTTGCTTGGTATTTCGATTAGTACAAAAAAAATGGCGACTGTCGTTAGTTGT
The DNA here is from genome assembly GCA_016801145.1 of Umbra pygmaea. Classification (NCBI taxonomy): domain Eukaryota; kingdom Metazoa; phylum Chordata; class Actinopteri; order Esociformes; family Umbridae; genus Umbra; species Umbra pygmaea. The sequence goes on from JACXGM010013008.1 coordinate 18,099, forward strand.
CACGGTAACAACACACGAATCTGTTTAATGCGGAAGTAGGGCGCTAGATCTTTGCAATGGAATGGTACATGTAAAAATGGCTGCCGCTCTGACCATTCTGCTACATTTATTTGCATTGGAATGGCACTTCTAATCATTCAATTTCTATGGTTTAAATCTTTTTTAAATTAAGCATTGGTAAATGGAGAATGTATCCCTTGATGTACCTTAGGCTCAGACCTGGCAGGAATACCACTTACCTCAGGCTGGCTGCAACTGCAGTACATCTAAGAAGTTAAGTTTCCAGGTAACTATATTTCAAATCTTAAATACATTTTGTGGCAACATAGGTCTAATATTGCATCTCCAACTTGTAATATGTTGGTCTTTAGCATAGTGTAGATGCAAACCTTTGCGACCACGGTACATTCCACAGCGATTGGAATTGAAACGGTTAATGTTTGTGTTAACCTTACAGAAACAATCACAGATTCCTTGTCTAGAAGAGAATGAACTTGACTGGATTTGAACTCGCAACCCATGGGTTAACCCATGGGTTAAAATTAGGTTATTTTAACCCCTACCAAACATCATCACTATAACTCTGGTTATGGTCACAATTGTTTCTAGCGTCTGGATTGGTAGTGAAAACCTATGTTCATATTTAATATAGTTTTATTTACAAAAGTAATTCCTGAGATTTTGACCAGGCACAGTAACCTTTAAATGTTGCATTATTCATAAATTCAATAATGCTGAATGCAAGATAATAAAATAATACAGGTAGAAATTATATTTGAACAACTTTATTAAAGGGTATATTTAGTAACGAGGATTATTAGCATTTCAAAGCAGAATCTTTAACACAACTAAACGAGGCTGTTAAACACTATGGCTGGGTTATATATCCAGCAGAGGGCACTATGCCCAAGACACTTCAACAACAAACTCATAAAATCATTGGGCATCACTGCATAAAACAAAGTTCACCTTCTGTTTTCTTTCATCATACCTTTAGGATTATTTTTTCATGTTCTAAGAAGCAGTAGACTGCATACTCTGTATGGCCCACGGAAGCCAGGGAATATTGTGTATGTTGTGCTCCACAGGCTCCGTGTTGCTCATCTTTCAAAACCATTGTAGCAGGGCATAAGATCGTTGCGTTGTCTGTGGTATAGATGAACTGTCACTCCGGAGGTTCTAGGACTCCTCACAAATGGTCTGGAATGTGAAGGGGTGGATCTCCTTTGGGGAGCCCAATCCCCGTCCCTGAATCCTCCCCCTGTACAAAGAAATTACACGTGTGAGGCGTTGGTGTGAATCAAAACACACATCGGATTGTGTGGATGAGTAAAACACAGAGCCCTGTACCTGGGTGTTGGCGTGTATGGTGAAGAGGATGCCAGTTCACTGTAGAAAGTGCCTGGTGATGCTGAACTGGGCTTCCTCTGTGCACTGACAAAACAAGGTTTATTTCAATACCCATTAGTGGTACCATGGCACAGAACACTGTCCATGTCGGCTAAATTAGAAATTGTTTTGTAAGCTGTAATCCATATGAGCCACTATGTAGACAGCATAGAGATAAAAGATGCAGATACAAATCTACATTCAATTCAACAATACTAAAATTATTTAAAGGTAGTATTTGTAGGATTTTGCGCCATAAGAATGGAACTAGTTTCTCTTACAGTGACCAGTTTACAAACGCTGTACAAACTAATTACGGACATAAAAAAACAATTGAAAAAACGATTTAGATCAGAAAATGATTCCCAACAAAATGCAGTTCTTACTTTGCAATTTGAACTGGAATATCAATGAGGATGTGATGAGTTGGTCTTCCGCAATGTTTGTAAATGGGCACATGCCATTCTGTCTTGAATTTATTCCTTTCAGACTGTGCTCTTGTGTGTAACAAAGCACTGCATAATGTAGGGAATTATCCCAGATGATAATGAAAATAGTTTTCACAACTGATCACTAAAAGATTATGTAGTTGTGTTGTTACAGCTCTAAATTCTTCAAACAGCCCCTTTAATGATTGACTGGGAGTAGTACAACATACCTGTGTATTGTTCCTCTGCGTCGCCCTGGTACCAGTCTGGTTCTACCCGCTGTTCGGCTCCTCTCGCGTGCCTACTGTGGGCTTTGGGAGAACGACAGAACAGTGCAGGTTAACATGAGCCTAACAGCGCTGTGTACCGCCTCAGCTCTGCAACTTGATTGGCTGTGTAGCAGGGTACCTGCGTCTGATTGGCTGTGTGGCAGGGTACCTGCGTCTGGCGGTGCCGTCAGTTCACACATGATTGTCCTGAGATCCACCTGCTGTCTGCAGAGGTCCCGTGTTCCTGCCGGAGAGAGGATAGAAAGCCTGGCTCACACGGCCGACACGTGCTCTCACTCACCGACACGCTCCAAACTAAAATGGGGAGATCGAATCCCTGAGCCGGCCTTCAGAAAGACACTTAACTAGAATCGATCTGTTCCCCAGGAGGTGGGCTCGATCGTAAGGGGTAAGATGTTAGACTCTGTGAAAAGGGGCACATTTGATCTTAAACCCAGCTCTAAAACTCACTCTGGGGTTGATACCCTCTGGGATTCGGACGGGGTCTCCCGTCACTGAGGCGTTCAGCGCTGAGGAAACCAGGGAATGGCCGACGGTTGATGTGCTGGTTTTGGGGGGAAAGAGGCCTGGGGTGGAAACAGCCAGGGGGAGACATCTGGCGTCTGTGGACCTGGGAATGCTCTAAGAGCATTGGAACTGAGGTGAGTTAAAACAGGAAAACCTATCTTGTTACAACACCCAAGTGTCCTATTTCTTGTTTGCAATACTTTATTAAAACATACATCCTGGTTGGAGAAACATTGAAACATGCCCTGGGATACACTTATTGGAACTGGGATACTGTGGCATGTAAACAGTCGTTTCCCCTTCATCTTCACAGGTATAATGTGTAACGTATCATCAATAGTTTTTAAAATGATTCTAATCAAAGTAAAAAAACAGCCCACCGGCACACGTTTGATCCAAAACAACTCTATAATTGATTTTGCCAGCAGCTTATTTACCGCCTATATCCATATGTTTCTGCTTATATTTTTCCTACATTTATTTGGGCGTGTAGTTTGTTAACTTCCTAACCTTTAAAGCAATGTTCCCCAAAATAATGTCTGAAATCAAATACATTTACATTTTAGTCATTTAGCGGACGCTTTAACCCAGATCGACATACAGTAAGGACATCCCCCTGGAACAACAGAGCAGAACGACATTTACCTCAGTCGGGAATCGAACTGGCAACCTTCCTGATAACATAGAGGGAGTCAGATGTGGAGAGTCCACACTGATTATGTAGTTGACACTACATTTCCCCGTAGCTGCAAGGGTGTTTCCGTGCAAAATGGTCAGCTGATATTTGAACAGTTTTTTGAAAGTTAAAAGCACATTTCTGATATCTACAGTTAAACTTGGATAGACCTTTTATGTTGTTTAAATACTGTCTGCCTGTATTCTAGTAGAACATATTTTACACAATGTTACAACAGGCTACACTGTAGTATAAACGTCAAGAAGAAAGACATCCAACTTCACTTTTCCCCAGACAAAATGGACACTAAATTTCCCAGCAATAAATTTTAAAACATTATGTTATATCAGGCTACAGAGTATAGGGCTACACTCAGCATTGAATTGAACCAATTAACAAATGCAGATTATTCTGTTTTCTTCAGGGATAATGGTGAATATTATCAAATGTGCACGTAAACACCTTATCCTGATAAGGCCAGAACAGGCATATGAGTTATGGTGTGGGATACAATTCAGTGTTGGAAAATAATCATACCCGTTTCAAAGTCACTTTTTTGTCCTACAGCCTGAAATCAGAACCCCTTTTTTGTTCCAGCTTTATTTATACATTCTACCTTTACAATTTTCTTCCCCCATTTTTCAACCTCCCGATTCTGTCTAATTCTGCCTGTTGTCAGCAGCTCCGCAACTCCTTGGACAGATCTGTGGGACGGCAAAGGCACGAACATTGTTCATCCAACCACATTTTGCCCAAGCCGCCGATTCTTTTCACACTGCTCATCTAACACGGAAGCCTTTAGTCGGATCATGCACGAGATGATTACGCTCACCAGCTATACTTCCGCGATTGAACCGAAAGTCGCCCGGTCTAGACACAAGGAGTCGCTGGAGACGTGGGCGGTATAGATAATCTGACTTATCTAACCCAAATCCCGGGCAGCGCTATGCAAATTTGCGCTGCCTCTTGCAGGAGGGCCCAGGGAAAGTCAGAAAACTCTAGTCAGGCTCGAACCTGTGACTATCATGATGTAGACGTGCAATGCAGCCCCCTGTCTGCCTTACAACATTTAATTCACGTAAAATGGCAACAGTTCAGAAACGTAAAGAATTCCAATAAAAGAGTTGGAAAAGTGATCAGTCCCATGATTGAATACTTCGTAAAGTGACCTATTGATTTAATTACAGCCATCAGTCTGTTTGGACATGTCTCTATTAGCTTTGTGCATCTCTATTAGCTCTGTGCATCTTGTGAAATATTCAAGTTCAGTAAAATTTCATGGTGAGCGGTGATTGACTGCTTTCTTCAAATCCATCCACAGACTTTCAATCCTATTCATCCATTGTTCCACAACATAATGTTGTCACCAACCTGCATCACAGTAGGTCAAGTGTGTTTTGGGTGGTGTGTTGTGTTTGGTTTTTGCCAAACATAACTCCTATAGTTCAGTCCAAAAAGTTCAACCTTTGTCTCATCTGACCATCAAACCTTTTGCCACATGACATTAGAATCTTCCTAGTGTTTTTTTGCAAAGCACAAAAGAGAAGAGGATGCTTCAGAAGAGGCTTTTTTCTTGCCATCCTGCAATACAGGCCAGCTTTGTGTGAAGCTTGTGAGATTGTTGTCAGCCATAAGGACTTGTAATGTACCTCTTGGTAGCTTCCCTGATCAATGTCCTCTTGGGTCGGTCATCCAGTTTGGAGGGTTGGCCCGATCTAGGCAAGGTGTTGGTGGTGCTTTACACTTTCCACTTCTTAATAATGCTCTGAACGGTACTCAGCCTTTGAAATCTTTTCCTTCTCCTAACTTGTGTCTTTCCACAACTTTGCCCTGGAGCCCTTTTTGAAAGCACCTTTCCAACCATGGTGTATTCTTTGCATTGCCATGAACTACCAGTAATGGACTCATCATGGAATATCCTGTTTCTTATTATAATTCTTATGAAGTAATCAAAACCACTACAATTGATGTCAGGTGGGGGTCAGTTAGCATGGTGTGTGATCTGGAAGTGACTGGTTGTACCTGAGAAAGTTATTATTATTATTATTATTATTATTATTATTATTATTATTATTAACTT